>JANPWX010017463.1:0-33737 GCA_024734555.1 Trochalopteron elliotii
GCTTCCGTGCGCCGCGCCCCGTCATGCACGGCGGGCGGATGCGCCGCCATTTTTGCGCTCCCTCTGCCGTGCAGTGACAATAACAACCCGGCCGGGCCGTCCCCCCTCAGGGAGTGCGGGCACAGGCGGAGAGGGGGGAAGCGGGGCCCGAGCGGAGCGGCCGAGGGGCAGAGCGGGAGGTGTGTGGGGCGAGGGGCTGGAGCCGAGGCGAGAGAGAGCCGCGCTCAGCCCTCCCCGTTGCTGCTCGGCGGAGACAAGGCGGCCGGAGCAGGAGGGGAACGCAAGGAGAAGCCAGGGAAGCGGGCAGCCGTGGGGAATTCTGCTGCTGGAGAGGAGAATTGAAAGAAACTGGTCGGCTGCGAGAGGCAGGAACGGAAACGCTCCGCTGGGAAAGGAGTAAAAGCAGAAAGGCAGAGACAAACTACGAGAAGAACCAAAGTAATAAAGAAAAGGGGAAGAGGAGATAAAGTGTTTCCTCCGATAAAGAAGAACGCGAAGGAAAAGGAATACAGAAGGACTCCACTGATGAGAAAGACCCCCCTGAGAGGCAGCAGAGACTGACTCTAAAACTCTCCCCCTTGGTCACACCACAAGGATTTGATGCCCCTCAGCCCGTTCACTTCTGTGTGTTCATGTTTCCCACAGGTTTCTCTTCCCCCAACCCCCCAGCTGCAGCCCAGGAGGTCAGACCTGCCACTGATGGTAACACTAGCAGCAGCTCCTCCTGCAAGAAGAGAAAGTTAAATAACAGCAGCAACAGTAATTCCGAAAAAGAAGAATTTGATTCCATTTCCTCCTGCACCTCTTCTCCTTCCAAAAACACCTCCTCATCATCTTCCTCTGTTATCACCACTTCCTCGTGCTCCTCCTCAGGGGTTGCTTCCTCCAACCATCACCTCCAGAAGAAGCTGCGCTTTGAGGACTCCGTGGATTTTATTGGACTCGATGTGAAGATGGCTGAAGAGTCTTCTTCCTCCTCCTCTCCTGCTGCCTCTTCTCAGCAGCAGCACCAGCAACAGCTTAAAAATAAAAGCCTTTTAATTTCATCAGTGGCTGTGGGGCACCATGCAAATGGCCTGACCAAAGCTGCCTCCTCTACTGTTTCCAGTTTCGCCAACAGTAAACCTGGCTCTGCCAAGAAATTAGTGATCAAGAACTTTAAAGGTAACAGGCCATAATTTGTCACAACCTGTGGGGAGCTGACACTCGACTTTGTGTTTTGTTTTCAGCCTGAAAACCGGTGCCTTTCAAATAGCTCCAGGTTTTGTGGGAATTGCTTTTCTGTGGTGAACATTTCTATACTTATGTAAAGGGGAATAATGATTTCTGATGTGTGCTTGCCTGGTCATGTACACATCCTGAGCTACACTTTGCTGCTTGGAATTATTTTTCGGACTCCCTTTGCTCTGTCTCCTGAGAAGGCCTTAATTTGTACATTAGATATTTATACACTTAGGTTTTACTGCTAAGTGTGTAAATCGCCTTTGTTTAAACTTTTAATATTTGATACCTCTTTTTCTAGTAAAAAAAAAAATCCTGATCCAGAGCTTAGTGTATATTTTAGCCCAGTTTATGATGAGTCTTTGCCTAGAATGTGTGTTTTTTTAAGTTGGCCTTGAATTTGCATATCTTGCCTCTATCTGTGTTGTCTGTTTATAGGATAATCTGCCTGTGCTTAGTTTTAAATGTTGAAGCTAAGGTGATTATCGGGCTATTATGGTGGATTTCCTTTCTGGTTTCCCCACTTGCCTTTAAAGTAGGTAGTTCAGATTTTTGCAGAGTTTTTTCCTTGTAATGTTCTTACTGTAATTTTTAATTGTAGTATATTTTGTCTGTCTTGACTTACTCTTACAAGTTTACATAATTTTATAAATTCTCTCCAAACGTGTGTTTGAGATTCTTGAGTAGTGTTACTAGAGGCCAAGGTGAAGTAAAGAAATTAATCTTTTCTGAGGTGATGCTGCTTCATTTTCTAGTAAACAGAAATACAAATAGATAGGCAGAAAGCTTAGGTAAAATGCTGCCATTTTTCCCTATAAAGATGAGGATATCACGTGCTTTTTTATTTCCTGCCTCTTGCTGTGTTCCAAAACAGTCCACTACATTGCTTTCTTGGGTTGTTCCTTTCTCCTCATGTGTTTGGGATTGTGGAGGGGTAAAAGATATTACCGACATTAAAATTATTTTCTAAATACACAATTGACACAAGTGTTCTGCAGACATACTGCATTAGGTAAGGATTAGGATATTTGATCCACTGTAATGTTTTGCAGGAATTCATGATCACACTGTAACTCTTTGCTTTAAGGTTCCAATTCTCAAAAATGTTCTCCGTCCATCACAGCATCATCATTTAATTTGACTGATTATTTTAAAATACAAACCTATAATGCATTATAGGCTGCTCTTCAGTTGCTTGTGCACTGTTATCTTTAAGGGAAGTTAACTTCTGACGTTTAAAATACCTGTTAAATGTAAAGGACTGCATGGTGCTTGCTTAAAAAGAATGCCTCAGTATTCTGACAGGCTCTCTTTTTATTTACTCTTAGATGCTAAACTCAATAATAATCTTGAGATTTTTGTCTTTATCTTAGTGTGATAGCAATAACGTCCTTTACAGCTTAAATGAGTTCCTAAAATCAGTTGACTGCTGAGCAGCATGCTCAGGTATTGCCAGTGAAAATAGGCAAGTCCATGGTCAGTTGTCTCTAGATCTGGATGATGCAGCTAATGTTGGGATATTGCCAATATTGCAGGGAAATGCTTGGAAGAACAAAATAATTGCTTCTCTCTGATATTTATTTCTAAGGAAATCATAAAGCTTCAAGATTTATTTTTCACTTTTAGGTGTGCAAAAGTCAATTTTAATAGAGTGTAAACTCTGGGCCAGCTTCACCTGTTGGTAGCATGAATGCGCATGTGTCATCTTTCTCCTCAGATTTTTTTCTTCTGTCTCCTCCATTTGGAAATGTTCTTATTAGAACAAAAATGTCACTTTTATGAGAATATAAAATTTTAAAATAGTTCTTATATTCTGAGGATGTGACTTGGGGAATATCTTAGCATGTTGAAAATGTTTTAGTCCTGCTGAAGGTGCTGCAGAGCAGGGGTATCTCTAGAAAAGAGCTAGAAAAAATAATGGTGAATGTCAGATCTGGAGCTGTTCAAACATTTTAAGAGGCTTAACTAAAAAATATCCACTGGCCAACCCCAAGAGAGACATAAATGGATTCCTTTAAAACTGGAAGGTTTTCCTCGGGACCATAAAGCCTGTACAATAATTACAGTGTTTCCGTGAGTGTTTCTTGAGGAGCTCTTTCCAGCTGTTAATACAGAGTAGAATTAAATGAGCAGTAAATTAAAAACCAGGATACACACAACTGTGTATCTTTTAATGCATCATTTTTGCCTTTTATGTTTCATTTCTTTTGGCTTTGCTGGCCTGGTAATGAGAGTGTAACAAAGGTGTAGATCATTCTTGCAGGTTTTAGCCCTTCTTGAGCTGCTCAGGCACAGCATTGGGATTTTTGTAAACCACAGGTACTGTTTGGGCTACAAGTGCTGTGGTGTGTATGTCAAGAGTAATGCTGAATTTCTTCAATATGTTACTCTTCCAAATGTGAATAAGACGCTGCTTTTAAACAAATGCTTTCTTTTCATGTAAGTATAAATTAAAAGCTGGACTGTCACCCTATACCTCTTTCGCCTCAAAGCTGCATACTTTTCATTTCTGTAAAACGTTCTGATTCATCTGAATACATTCTCAAACTTTATATAATTTCTTTCAAAGATAAACCCAAATTGCCTGAAAACTACACAGATGAGACCTGGCAAAAACTGAAAGAAGCTGTAGAAGCTATCCAGAACAGTACTTCGATTAAGTACAATTTAGAAGAGCTCTATCAGGTAAGTGCATTAAGTAAAAGCAATAGGTTAGGGCTTTTTTGGTTTGTTTTCCAATTTCTTTGCTTAAAGCACTTGATATGGTAGTAAGAATATGGCATTTTGCTTGATAGCTGCTTTTGTCATTGAAAAACTTGTCACCAACTAGTTTCTTCATTTTAAAAATTTCACAAGACCCAGCATCGAACTCGTTTGTTTTTTTTTACTTGCCACAACAAAACCCAAGGTATGGTTTCCCTTGTGGCAGTTGAGAGAATTAACTAAGGCAAGGAGCTATATTCCCTTTTTTGTTTAGGGAGCTGTGGTGTTTATCTGCTAAAGGAGAAATGTGAAATCCTCAATATTGGTGTTTAAGAATAAGGTGATTTATATTAAAATATAATTTCTTTTCTGAAGAAAGTATCTGTCCACGATCAAGTATCACAAATCACTTAAAAACTGAAACTTTCTGTTGACTTCTATTTACTTGTAGGTAAATAGAACACTATTTTTCTTTCATGAATTGTGTTATTTTGGTTTGATTGCAATTTTTGGGCATTGCAGCATTCTTTCTATTCTAACAACTGTAATCAAGCTTTATTGCCAACAACAGCTCTGATTGTGTTTTCTTAAATACTTTAGGAAGTGATCAGATTGAACTGCATTTCCTAATGCTTTTTTTTATAAACTCCACTTCTGCTTTTTCAGCTGAATGTGTGGGGAGATTTCCCCCTGCTTACCTTTTCCCTACTAACGTCACTTGTGGTTTTAGCAGCATAGCAACAGTGCTTTAGCTGGGTATTAAGAAGCCCTTGAACTTTTTGCTCTACTTTTAAAGCCTTTATTACCTGGTTAGTTATTTAATTTGTTCCTCTGTGTGTGTAAATAGCCTTCTCACCACCTCTTTTTAGTGTCTCTTCTTCCCCTGCCCTCCCTTTTTTCAACAAAATCTGCATGTGAATATGGGGGAAAAAATCCTGTTTGTACAAGGCCTGGGGACAGATCTAAGGAAGAATTAATTGCTGTTCCTCAGTCCACAGCATTCTTAAAATCACTATAGTTTTTTGTAATGTTCAACTAATCAACTAAAAATACTGCTTTTTTAACAGTTTGTCAAAATAATAGATAGTATTATTATTCTTGCAAAATTGGTGGAAGTGATAGCAAATTACAACCGATTGTACTGGGTGGTATTGTAAATTACTTAATCTAGACTGAGTAATGGTGCAAATGGCTGTTAATACAGTGCTTGAAGGCGATCCAAAATTGTTAAAAAATACAGAGTTCTGTTGAAATACTTGCTTTTGTTTAAGAGGTTGCTTGAATTTCTGCTCAGTCTTACCACAAGCTTAATTTAATGTTGCTTGTGGTCAGAAAACAAAAAATAAGCTTTTTTGTTTTAATCTCAGTGATTCAACATTGTTATTGCTTAGATACTTCTCAATGAAAGAGAGTGAAATTAAGTATGACTTTTTTATATAAATCTAAAAATAAGTACCTTGATTTAAAAATAGTAATAGGAATCACTAGTGTTTTTAGATGCTAACTAAACTAATGTCATTTCTGAACAGCTGCTTGGTAAAAGGATCTGATCTCAAATATGCCTTGGCAGACACCATTATCCATCGTAGAGGGGAATTACATAAGAGTCTGCAAAAGTTCTGCTGCACACCTCAAAAGAAGATAATTCTTTTTTTAATGGAGTTAAAATTCTTGGATTTGGTTTAGCTCTTGTCTGTGCTGGAAAAATCCCACTGAGCAAACATTTTGAAGCTTTATTTCTTTGCAGGACCCAAGCCTCATACTTGCTTTGTTCCTCTTCAGCAAACAAAATTATTCCCATCCTTGAGTAGCTGAAGTGATGCAGAATTGAATGCTTCTTTCACAGAATAACTTTCCTTATATTAGTACTTGAAAGTAGAGATCTAGATCTTTGGTACCTGACACATAGTTGTTTTTTTTTAATTAATCAGAGTTAAGTACTTCAGGGAAGTTCTGATTTTCTCTCATCAGAGTTGTGTTCAGTTCTTTTTTCTTACCACACAAACCCAGGTGTGGATGCAGCAGTTAAAAGGAAAAAAAAAAACAAACCACAAAAAAACCCCTCACCAAACCAAACAGAAAACCACATCCAACTGCACGTACGTTACACAAAGGAAATAGGGTTCTTCTTCAGATTTTCTGACCATCATTAGGGCACAGATTCCCTGATCTGAAACATTTTTTCCATTAATTCAGAACAAGATAATTTTGTGAACTAGAGGCCATAACGTTTTTACGTGTATCAATGTTAATACATTTTAAATACAACCAGTATTGTTTAGCACTAGTAATTAAGAAAAGCATAATACTGCAGTAGGGGGTTAATCTTTAAACATTAAAGCATTTCTGTGCATGTCATCAACAAAGATGCAGAAGTTTTGTCTTTTGTGTTCAAAAATCCTAGCAGACATGTTTAACACTTTAGAATTTCTGATAGACAGATGTAAAAGCTCAGCTTTATACGAACACTCCATAAAAGTAGGTGTATATTAATATATGTTTATTTCTCTGAAAGTTAATTGTATGCATTTGTCCATATGCAGTGCAGGAGCTAATTCTTTTAAGGATTTAGAGCAGCATGGTTAAATAGTACTTGTTTGCTAGGCAGCAGTTTTAACAGTGTTGGGATGAGGTGACCAGAAGTCCAGGAAAGAGACTGGTGGTGTCCTGAGTTGATGGTTTGAAGCCAGAGTAACAGTGGTTCTGCAGGTGACAGAGAAGTTCCATCCATAACATTCACCTTCCCACCTCTCAGTTGGCTTCTCCAGAGTGGAAGAAATTAAGAAACCTAGGAAGATTGCACTTGCTGAAGTTTTAATCAGGCTGTTCAAGCTCAGTGTTTTCCATCCCCTTGTTCTACTGAATCAAGTATCAGGTTGTGTCCTGGTTTGCTGCCTGAACCTGTTTGTACCACAGCAGAACAGAGTTGAGCATAACCTGCTCTGAGCAGTGAACTATAGAACACATTTTCCTATCGCTTTATTCTATTTGTTTGGTGTTTCTTAAGTGTTGAGGCTGAAGAGTTAAACCTGTTGCTATTTCCAAATATTTCCAAAAGATATGTATACTTGGGTGATAATTTTGGCTTTCCTTACAGTCTTCATTCAGACCTGTTTTGGTTAATTGGCACTTTCACTCTTTTGCTGTACCTGTTTACTTCTGACACTTAAGCTCATGCAGGTTTGGGGAGTTTTGCAGTTACTGTTGTGTGGGATGGTTTTGTTGTGGGGTTTTGGTTTTCGTGGAGGTTTGGTTTATGTTTGGTTGGGGTTTTTTTTAACTCCTCTGTGTGCTGAAGCCAGTATTAGATACAGGGCACTTGCACTCAGAATGATTCCTGTTGATATCCTGGGATAAGCCAAAGAACTCTTGTTTAGCTGTTTTGATTGTTGCTGTGCCTTTAGTGGTGACTGCTCACTGTCTGCTTCCATTTGGACTGTTGGGAAATACTCTGGGGGAATTTCAGTGTGATGGCATAGATCTGCTCTGTGCACTTCTGAGCTATGCAGTCCTTCCATGGTTGCTGCCTGTGCTGGGGAGCAAACTTTACCTTCCAGTCCTTTTTTTTTCCAAGGAGTTGGTCATGCTAGCAACTGAAGTCTTTTCCAATAAGTAAATAATAGCACAGAGCATTAATTGAAGATCAAATATGCTTCTCCTCTAGCTTCTACAGGTGTTTTACAGAACAATCACTTACTGTGTCTTTCACCAGCCTGCAAAGAGTTAAAGTTGTTTAGTTGCTTTCTGGACAATGGGTACGAATTTTAGAAGTCTTGAGATACACTAATGGACTTAGGAGTGATTGTTTGGTTCATCAGTCTCCAAGATGTGGCCCCATTAAACTTCTTTTCACTTCTTTTCACTTCTTAGTGTGAGCACAGTGATAATTCTTCTAATACTTGATGAGAACTAGAAATCTGGGATTGTCACTGTAAATGTAGTCATGCTACTAATACTCAGGATTATATTTAGATTTATACAGGCACAGAGTTGGTGGATGGATAGATAAGATAGATAACATATGTATAAATAGGTCCTTTTGGGGATGAGGGAAGCTTAATCAAGCAAAGGACTGCAAAAGGAAATTAATCTGGCAGTGCTTTTCCACTAATATCAGTGTGACTTGCAGAGCACAGCAGTTAATAAAATTAATACCTTAAGTGACTGCTTTGAGGTATGAAGCCCAGCAAGCTACTGGAAGATATTAAAGTACTATCCTTTATTTTAGAGATGCCAGTCCTGCAGTTCCATGTGAGAGATTAACGCTTCAGCTAAATTGATAGTCTGTGAGCTGTTGAGGACACAACCTGCCTTTATCTCCTGTTACCACTGCAGTGCCATGTCTATCTCTGGTGTTTTGCATGCAGCAGTTAACTGTGTTAAAAGCTGTGAGAAGCAGAATTCTTGCCTGGGAGGGGATATCCTCCTCTTGTAAAGCCACATGTAAGAATACAGCAAATTTTTTTTGCTTCTGTTTCTTTCTCTTTACTTCCAGGCTGTTGAAAATCTCTGCTCCTACAAGATCTCTGCAAATTTGTACAAACAATTGAGGCAGATCTGTGAAGACCACATTAAAGCACAAATTCATCAATTCAGAGAATATCCTTTTCTTAGCTGTTGACAAGCCAAAATTGGTTTACCTGCAAGGATATAGTGATGGATTTCTTTGACTAGTTCCTGACATTAGGCCATAGTAATCTGAATTACTAGATTTTGTGTAATTGGTTTTGCTTTTATATCTTTGTGGGACCTAGGAGAGCATTACTTTTTCCTTTATGTCTGTAACCACTTTCTGAGAAAGTTTCACTGGTTTTTGTAGAACACATTGACATCTTACAGAAGCTTGTGTTGGATTTGCAGCAAGGCTTAAAAAGCCTTTATTAGCTGTATCATGTCAGGCTTTTTTATATTGAACTTGCCAAGCTTAGATAAAGTGAAAAGTCTTCCAACAAGTAACTGTTGAGTGTTTTTGGAAAAGTAATAATGGTCTGGCAGTGTGTCAGGTTCTGAGGATCAAAATGTCTTATTTTCAGAAATTTGGAGTTGTATCAGGTTGACATCCTGTTAAGTGGATGTTAATTAGTATTAGAAGTACACAGTGAGCTGAATAAAAGATAAATTTGAAGGACAGAATTTATTTCTTAAGGTTAACTCTTAACATGAGCTGAAATTAGAGTGTAGTGGTGAGCTCTTACATATATTGGGTATTGTTGGCTTTTGAGTTATGGGCACATGTATGTTTATTCCATTTCCCAGAAATGGGGGATTCAACAAAATATTCAAAATTATTTAGATAATTTTTTAAAATTTGTTCAGATAATTTTGAATTCTCGTTATTAACACAAAGACCCTCATAAAAAATAAATGCGTTGCAAGAAATTAACTGGTTCTTTCTGAGAGTAAAGAGTGAGTTTGTTGTGCTCTCTGTTAAGTGTCTTTAAAAAAATAATAAAATTCGTTCATTTCATTGCTTACGTTATTAATCATGTTTTTCTTAATGATTTCTTCATGGATTCATTGGATAGTGTCCTTTTTCTAAAGAAAATAGACAAATGTTGGCAAGATCACTGCAGACAAATGGTAAGTTTATCTTTTTACTGAGAAGTTGCTTTGTCAGCCTTTTGGCTTAACTTCATTCCTTTTCCAACTTCTGATGTGTCTTAAATTTACGTAAGGTTTCTTTGTGATGTACAGCTGTATCTAGTTTGTTAGAAATCAGGCCTTGAAAATACTTCACTGTAGTGTGTTTGTTGGCATATAGGTCTGATCTTGGACACGCACACACCCTTAACTCCTCATTGTCAGTTTTACACAAACCTTTCTCTTATACCTGTTTTTAAAGGAGTTGTTCTGTTATACAGAAATATGCAAAGTGTCACATTGATCACCTTGCAAGGATTGGCAGAAGATGTTAAATAAATCAGCAGTGTCCAAGAAAGCACTGCCTGAAACCAACTGGTGGGATTTCCTGTTGTTGTTGAGCATAATTGGTGTGTTGCTCTTTGATTTTAAGAGTAACATTGGTTTTGTCATTGTTTTATTCCTGTTTTATTCCTTCTCATGACAGATTATGATTAGAAGTATCTTTCTCTTCTTGGATCGAACTTACGTACTTCAGAATTCAATGTTGCCGTCCATTTGGTAAGGGCACAAAGAATTAAATTTTTGGGGGGTGCAGAAATAAAATCATTTGGCGGTGTATTTCAATTATTGCTTATATCTTGGTGATTTTCAGATGGATTTTCTCAATATAAACCTCACAGTGACCTGTAAATTACATGGCGAATGCACAAGTGCTTGTTGCAAAGGAAGACTTGTAATTTATTTGCCATAATTATAGGATTGTTCTAGAATAGCTGTGATCCCAAATTTCAATGAAGTAGGTATCAGTCTCCAGTTTGCACAGTTAAAGGAAGGGGCCTGGTCAACAACTGAAGTGCAAGAGTTTGGGGTGCCCAGCAACTGCCTTAACAGGCACAGTATTTCAAGTTCTGTAATTCTTGAAGGAAAGAGTTACTTAAAATAAAAGCAAGATACACTTTTTTGGACTTCAGCTTCTGCTCCTTGTATTATTAATAATTAGTATATGCCCTACTCTTCTTTGGTACCTGAATTACTTTGCAAGAGACTGATGGAGGGTCCTGACTTTTCCTAAGAGTGACCATACACATACTTTCAAATTCATGGAATGGTCATTGCAGAGATCCCTGTCTGTCACATCACTGAGTTCTTCTAAGCTGTGCCTAAGAACTAAAGATTAGTAAGTGATGGACAAAAAACGAATACTGTCCAACACCATAACCATGGAATTGGAACCCAGGATGATATTTTTCTTTTCTTGGGAAGGTTGGTATTCCAACATCCTGTTAACCAACTGAAAAATAAAGATGTTGCAAAAGTTAATGGTTGTTTAGGAAAAAATACCTGCATTGGTGTTTAAAATATGATCTTCATGTTGGTGTAGCGTCATGGTTGATTTTTGTGTTCATGTATTTGTTCATCTTGAGTGATTTGGAGGCAGAGGAATGAGGAATTAGAAGAATGCTGATATTGGCCTCTTTATTAGATCTAGATCATGTTTTAATAAAAGATATCTGAGATTTAGTCTTAAACAATTTACTGAGCAGTCTTTGCTTTCTTTCTAGGGACATGGGGCTAGAATTGTTCAGAACTCATATAATCAGTGATCAGAAGGTACAGAACAAAACTATTGATGGCATTCTTCTGCTGATCGAGAGGGAAAGAAATGGTGAGGCTATTGACAGGAGTTTGCTGCGAAGCCTTCTGAGCATGCTTTCTGACCTGCAGGTGAGTAAACTTGTTTCACCTTTAAACCACTAAATAGCTCAAATTCTTTCTTAGTGCTCAGTAAGCTTTACCCTGGATTGCTGTCATGTTGTTTCCCCAGATTTACCAGGACTCTTTCGAACACAGATTCTTGGAAGAGACTAATCGCCTGTATGCAGCAGAGGGACAGAGGCTTATGCAGGAACGAGAGGTATTTTGGGTGTTTAACAATGTTTGTTGTGCCTAATGTCAAAGCACGTGTCAGGGAGTAGAAATACTCTGCTGCCTTAGATAGTGTACAAAGCAGTAATGTGCCCTTTGTTTTATAGTGTTCTGAAAAAGGAAATGCACATGCAGTTGCCTTCAGTCACAGTGCTGATGATTTCTGCTTAAAACTGGAGCTGCTACTTCTGTCAGACCAGTACTGTCTCTCTTTTTCCCTTCTTGTTGTTTGTTTTCTTAACATACAAAACTACTCTGGCATTTTCAGGTTCCAGAATATCTTCACCATGTCAACAAGCGCTTGGAAGAAGAAGCAGACAGAATAATCACTTATTTAGATCAGAGCACACAGTAAGTGCAATCTCTTTTTGCCTGTGGTGTGAGCTCTTTGGCTCCTCTTCTGTTGAGGGCCATTTAAGTAGCTGCAATTTCTTTCTGTTATTGACTGACCATCAAATGCTTCTCACTTCCTACGGTTCCATGTTTACAATGAAGCACTGTCTTGGCTCACACAGCTAATAGCCTTTTCTTCTAAGTCACTGTTATTTTGGCATAAGTGTTGTAAAGTATTTACTTGAAGAAAAATAGGCTGCCACTCCCAGCCCAGATGTCTCTTTCCTGCTGAAATGTAATTAATCAACTGTTGTCCTACCTGAAAAAGATAAGACTCAGCATAGAAAATTCTAAAGCCAAAGCCTCTGAATATTTGCAGAAAACATTTGCGTATGGAGTCTGGGAAATTACTGAATAATGTCATCTTTCAGTCTTTTCTACTTAGAGGCAGGATTTCCTCCAACACAGTCAGGTGGAGTCTAAAAGCTACAGCTGTTGTGTTTGAGAGAAAATGTAGGTCACTGATATCAAGACCTTGCTGAGAGAGAGGTGTTTTATTGCTACTATCATATGTTTTGATTTTCTTCCTCTTTCAGCATTAAAAGCATTTAGCTTGTTCAGTGGCTTCCTTCTTCCATGCCAGTACTAGTGGCCAATTCCCTGTATTGTTTGAATACCTCTTGACTTGAGGTCTGTTTTTATTTCTCCTTGGTTGGTCGCCCAGGACATGAATCTCCTCCCACAACATGGGATTAGGCATATTATTTGATGAATTCTCCTCAGCTTCTTCACTGGTGGAATCATTGTCCAGCTGCCTAGAGATCATGTACAACAGGCTTATTGTGTGAATTAAAATCATCAGTCAGCAAACAGAAGAAAAGATTGTTTACTGGGGAGAAAAAGGATAAATACGTGTAAAATCATTTTAGGTCTTTGGCCACTAACGTTTAGATCACTCACAGTGATAATGTAATTAATGTAATCTCAAGAGAAGGATTTAAAACTGTCAGTAATTGAAAAAGGAAAAGTAATTCTAAACGTTTGTTCTATAGGAAGCCGCTAATTGCTACTGTAGAAAAGCAACTTCTAGGTGAACATTTAACAGCCATTCTTCAGAAAGGTAATCTTTCTTCTTTATAGAAATGTTTCTAATTACTGCTTCCAGGCTTTCAGTTCCTGTGCTGAAAGAAAGCGATGGATTTGGGTGCTGGGGGAGTGAGGGAACTGCCAGTGGTAGAACATGGATTCTTAGGCTCCAGGCAGTGGCTTGAAACCTGTGGGAATGCCAAGCACAGAACTCTCTCAGTCTGGCCTGGGAAATCATGAGGAGGAACCCAAAACAATCCCTGTAGATATCCTCCTCCTGACACCTGGCGTTTTCCTATCTTGTTGTTTACTTGTAAGAGAAGACAGTTGAGAGGTGACCAGTCATACTGATTGTACCAAAACACTGTATAAAAGTATCTCAGTAAATCTTGGCTACAGTGCCCTCCAAAGAACCAGAGTTCTCAGTGTCATTATCTGATCCGTCCCAAATTGCAACAGTAGGGGAGGATCATTCTTTAACTCCCTTTGCTCCTCAGTACCCAAAATGGCACTGACCATTCTCCTTGTTGGACATGAGGGGACACTGTGCTGTCTTCTGATACAAAGCAAAACAACAATTAGAACAGGACACTCAAATTCAGTGTGTTAAGTGGCATTTTGAAGACTTGAAGGTAAAGGAGTACACTTTGAATTATGGCTGATGTAACAGAAAAGGAAGATACTGAGTACTTGCTGCTGACAAAAAGCAGCTTGTTTGAGGAATGTAGTATAATTTGAGCTATGGAATACATTGCCTCAGTTCTACGATAGTCTCTGTGGAGTCAAGTGACCCTCTATTGATCTCAAAGATAATCTGGAAATACAAGTGCAGGGTGCAGCAAGAGTTGAATAATAAAACAACCAAATCCTTAGTAGCCAAATTCTTAATGAAACAGGTATGTGACCATCTTCCTGCACATCTATAGCAAACTCTTCATTGAGAGGAGTATTGATCTTTACCCATCTACTTTCTTAGAACCTTGCTGTAGAGCATCAGACCTTCTCCAGAAAGTTAAAAAGTGAATGGTGAAGATATTTGATGAAAGTTAAAAAGTGAATGGTGAAGATATTTGAAGATAATTGATATGTTGAAGCTGCTTGCCTTCAAGCATCTGTAAAATTTGTTTTACAGCTGGAGTTGAGACTCAGAGCTGTCTTGCCAAGGAACTTTTCCTATGGATCAATACAGTGTAAACCTTTCAAATCTTTAGGGAATAGTAAAGCAAAAGTAAGCAAAGATGTTGTGATAAGGTTGTTACGTAAAGTACATGTAGCCTAAGTGCAATAAAGTCATGTGCAATAATAAGATTTTTAAGGGTTCAGCCAGATATTGTGTTTCACTGTTAAATTAGGTACTTTAAATAAAATAAAAACTCAACAAACACCACCACTAATGGTTTGATAAAAAAAAATACTAGTTTTGAAGAGGCCTTATTGTAGTAATAAGCTGTGCTTTCTTTGAGTTACTCTGGTTTTGATTTCTGTTGAAATTCTCACATTCGCAGGTCTAAATCACCTTCTTGATGAAAACAGAATTCAAGACCTGTCTCTTCTGTATCAGTTATTCAGTCGTGTGAGAGGTGGAGTTCAAGTTCTCTTGCAGCACTGGATTGAATACATAAAGGTACTGTTCCTAGTATACACAGATACTTGAGTCATCTCTGTGAAATACTGTATTTTTCTAAAAATTGAAGATATTTGCTTATAATCATGTATTTAATAGACAGGTTTTAAAACATCCCAGGAAAGGTACAGTAACTGTTTTAGCCCTATTGAAGAAAACATTGAACATTCAGTTGAATTACTGAATTCCAAATAAATTTGGATTTTATAATCTTGCTTATAGTTAGTTTGTGGGATGACTGTGTTTCATCAGTAGTTATTTTGGTAATGGCAGAATATTTGTCTCCTTCCTAATAAAATTTCCTGTGAGAATGAGTGGTAGTTTAAGTTACCAACCAGCTGAAGTTCAAAAAGCACTTGAATATCACTTAGGATGATTCATTTTATTTCTCAGTGAAAATGTCACAGAAAATATGGTTGTTGTGAGGGAAGGCTTTGGAATGGCATGGAAGTACTATTAAATAAAACTGAATTTAGTGGGAGCATTATCTGTGTAAGACCTGAGGATATAGACGATTAAAAAGGGTGTGTTAATTTTGTCATGCAAAATTTTGTTTCTTTAGACAGAAGTTCTGAATCCATTCGCTTTTTCATTAGTTGGTTTTGAATCAATATGCAAGGCATAGGGGTGATTATGTAGTAAATACTTCGTAGTACAGTAATACGTAATAAAGTAATACTTTTGTTGTTACTGGAACTAATATGAGTACCAGAAATAGCACATTATAAAGGTAACTTAAGATTTTAGAAGTCTTGTCATTTAAATTAATTATTCAGGCTAATTGAAAGATGTGTTTTATTTTGCAGGCATTTGGTAGCACCATAGTAATTAATCCTGAAAAAGACAAAACCATGGTCCAAGAACTTCTTGATTTTAAAGACAAAGTTGACCATATTATTGATGTTTGCTTTCTCAAGAATGAGAAGTTTGTAAATGCCATGAAAGAAGCCTTTGAAACATTCATTAACAAAAGACCAAATAAGCCAGCTGAACTCATAGGTATTTTTCTTCAGTTTCTTTCATGTGAGAATTTGGGTACTGAGTTGCTGATGCACTTAGAGATGAGATATGCAGGAATTGTGTGTTAATACATGCACAGTGCACATCACACTGGGGATCTGCTGTACCACCTGATGTAAGGGAATTGTTTGGGAGGGTGGCATCAAACATTAAAAGCAAACTGTTCATCACTTCACTGGCTAGGCCACAGAAAAGTGCAGAACATCAGAATTTGGTCATTCCAGCAATTGGCTGGTGTCCAGACATGAGAATACTGCTAATAATTCGATTTTTTCAGAAGCTTACATAACTGTGCCACCAGTACAGAGCTGTTAGGGGTTTAATATGTGAAAGGGAAGAGAGCTGAGGATGCACTGAACCTCTCATCCTGTGGGGACAGAGTCTCTGCTTTGCAAAGAAAATTATTTACAGATATGTGCATTATGTGCCTGGTACTCTGCACTTTTGAATCATTTCCCCACACAGCGAATAATACCTGCTTTGCAATTGGTTATGCTGTTGGGCTTGTGGAGTGATACTTTCTGCCCTCCTTTTTTTGCATTAGTTACCTAACTGTAATGTGCTTACCAGCCCATTTGAAATTAAAACAAACAATCTAGTTTGATTGAAACTGGAAATTAAAACATAATAATGATACGCTCGAGAAATTCAGCAGTGTAGTCAACACATTTAAATAACTGATTTACATATTTTTCTTCTGATGTTTTTGCTTCTATTACAGCCATGTCAGTCTGCAACAGCAATGGCTTTACTTTGAGATCACAACAGAAACCAAAATTCTTTTTCATAGACAAAATGTTTCTAACATTGTATGTGATAATAAAGTTAAGATGCAGTCATTGCTTATCTGAAAAAGATACTAGGCTATAATCTTTTTATAACTTTATAGCCTCTATGAAAATGTATCAAAGTAGCTGTTATGAGGCTGATAGAAAGTGATTTCAGGATCCTTTACATTTTAAAGATTTCATAATATTAGATTTAGAGATTTTTGTTTCACTCTGATATTAAGCATGTGCTAAACTCTATTCTTCAACACTCTTTTAGCTAAATATGTAGATTCAAAGCTTCGTGCAGGCAACAAAGAAGCTACTGATGAAGAACTTGAAAAAATGCTGGATAAAATTATGATCATATTTAGATTCATATATGGTAAGTATTGGGGTGTTTTTGTGGGGATACAGTTGTTTAACCAGTAACATAAAGGTATTTGAAATTATTTTTGCATTCTGGTTACATTTTCAGGTGTTTGTTCTCTGTGGATGTGGTTTGTTGGTGTAGTGCTGTTTAACTACTGTCAAATTGCAAATAGGAAAACCTGTGAAAACCTTCATATGAAAACCCTTTTTTTGCTTTTCTGAGCTTTAAATTGGGTCTCTTGTAGGTAATGTTTGTTTAAAACAAGCAGTGCTTTGTGATCACTTTCAAATCTCATCTCTTACAGGAAAAGATGTCTTTGAGGCCTTTTACAAAAAAGATCTAGCAAAGAGACTATTAGTTGGGAAGAGTGCATCAGTAGATGCTGAAAAATCTATGCTTTCCAAACTCAAACATGGTAAATATCTAATCTATCTAATCTGACTATCTAATCTATTGAATCTATCTATGCACCTGTCATTTCTACATATCACTTCTATCCATCAGCTTTCATTTAAAATTAGTTGTTTTAATGTGCCTTCACAGAAGTGCTGTTGGTATTTCCTGTTTCCGTGAGGGCAAAAGCCTCTGTGCAGGTCCTGAATGACTGGTCAGTTTTGGGGAGATTCAGTTGCTTTTAGTTTCGTTATATTTGTTTAATTATAACAGGAAAGGCCAAAACCCGGGAACTTGAAGTGCACAGTGTATCTTGGCCTGTGGGATAGAGTTGAGGTTCCCTGCTGAGTAAATCAGTGATGTGCTCAGAGAACTTACAGATGACTTCCAATTGTTATTCACTGCCATCTAGTTATTCTCTAGTCTGGTCTTCATTGTTTCATTGGATGGAGCCTTTGGGTGGTAAGGGTAAGATTTTTAGAGCTTGATCTTGTTCTGTCATCAGGAGACAATTCTAATCCCCATCAGCTGCCTTACAAACTGTCATCTGAGTGACCAGTGCCCACCGTAGTCAAAGGATGAACAGTCAGGTCCATGTGGAAGAACAACTGGGTTGCAAAACAGCCACATTAAAAACATTCTCTTTCTTGTTTGTAACCTTGTTCTGGACCTTAATTAGAATCCAGGTCTTTATGTAAGAAAATCTGTCGAAAAAGGTCATCTTGCTTAAAAGTGCATTCTGGCACTTAGAATAACTACTCTGAGGTGTTGAAAATAAACAGATTAATTTCTGATATTTACATTTTCTCTTTTACAGAATGTGGAGCTGCTTTCACCAGCAAACTTGAAGGAATGTTTAAAGATATGGAGCTTTCAAAAGACATAATGATACAATTCAAACAGGTACTGAGGGAAAGTCTGTTCTGTCTGTGCTTTTGAAAATTTTACTGAATTTATTAAAGGTTTTTCCTGAGCAACACAGCAAAAAAACTGAGACAAGCTTCAAACAAACAAATCATCACCCATGGCAATAAGAGAATTGTAAACTTACAAAACATTTTAACACCAGCTCTAAGACATTTTTAACATCACTGTATTCTGATGCCTGGCTTTGAAGTTTCTGCACATTTAGTTCTGGTGATTTTGTAATGTTTTGATTACAAGCAGTTTTTAATATTATTTCCTCCATTCACACTTACTTAGATAGATCTTCAGCTCAGCCTGCTAAAACATTACGTTTGCTGTTTTCTTCCTGTATGGAAGTGCCTTTTGAACTTCAGAAAAGTGCTTGTTCTTATTTTTCTTATGTAACTTTTTACAACAAACACATCATGTGTTCAGGTCACTTGTCTTCTCTGCTTTCACAATGCCTGTTCTAACTTCTCAGTTCTACCTGAAACATGTATAATAAACATAGCTGTATTTCAATTTATTTTGTTTCTTTTTGCAGTATATGCAAAATCAGAATGTCCCTGGCAACATTGAACTAACAGTGAATATTCTGACTATGGGTTATTGGCCAACCTACGTGCCTATGGAGGTCCACCTGCCCCCAGAGGTAATGAGCATCATGGGTTATACAAGTATTGGCCTGTCAGAAATGCATCTTGGGATCCACTGACACTTGGTTTTCAATATGCATGGAGAAGGAAATGCAGAATTATATTTTAAATGAAATTTGTTTTCCTTCAATTCCCTTTATTATTCTAAGCTTTGATTTAAGGCTTAATTGATTGTGGAGGAGGGAAGGATGCTTTTAAAGTAGAAATTGTGTTTTAGTGTTTTGGGATTTTTCTTTCTTTAGATGGTAAAACTGCAGGAGATTTTCAAGACATTCTATTTAGGAAAACACAGTGGTAGGAAACTTCAGTGGCAGTCAACACTAGGACACTGTGTACTAAAAGCAGAATTTAAAGAGGTGAGTCTATTGTTTCTTTTACTCCTGTTGTTTTGTTGATTCCAAGTCTGGGTTGTACCTTAGGGATATATGGGGAAACTTTTTTGTGCTGTGATAGAAAACTAACAGTTTTTGCAATTACTTTTAACCTCCTGCTATCTTTCCCAGAGCTGGTAGTTTCTGAAACAGATGTGTTAATGTCTAAGAACATAGACCCAATTTCTGTATTGGTGGGGACAGAAAAGGCTGTTGGGGGAAGTATCCACTGGCATTAGCTCCAGATTAAAAATGGCCCTTATTTTTATAGTGGGGAGGAAAAGGGGCCATGTTTCTTCAATGGCCTTACTTCATCTGGTAGCATTAAGTATCTTCACAGTAAGCTTTTCACTACTGAAATAAAGAAAAATTCTGGATTGTAAAAGAACACAACTGTTTTAAAAGGATTTCCAGTTACTCCCCTTCAGCATTTCTTCATGGACAAAAATTTTTCTCATGAAATAGGAATGCTTACCACTTCCATTTTCAGAAAAATTTAATGTTAAGTATTATCTAACTTGATTGTTTCAAAGATTCTATGGTTCCTTATACTGTGTTCCTTAAACTAATGTTTGTGTTAGATTTTTGACATAAAGGTCTTCCAAACTGTAATTTTAAGCACTCAGTGCTCTGAGACTTGTCTGGAGTTATGTGATGCATATCTTGGGTGAGTTTTGTTACTGAATAGAATAGTCCAGCCTTGTGGCCTCAAGCTTGTGCTGCATTTCATAGTAAACACAAGTGACCAGTAACTTCTTTTCTTCCATATTCTCAAGTGAATAAAATAACTTAGTGAAATAACTAACATGCAGGAGTGACTTGTTTCTCATGTTCGCCTCATTCCTTTCCCTCCACCCCCCAGAAGAAACAGCCTGGTGATGTCTGTTTATTTCCCTTGTGACAGGGCAAAAAAGAACTTCAGGTCTCCTTGTTCCAGACACTGGTGCTGCTTATGTTTAATGAAGGAGAGGAATTCAGTTTAGAGGAGATAAAGCAAGCCACTGGGATAGGTTGGTATCGAAAACAACTGAGTACTTGCAAGTGTTCTTACTAAAAAAAACCTAAACAACTTGTTTCTGCTTTAGAGGATGGAGAGCTGAGAAGGACACTTCAATCTCTGGCTTGTGGCAAAGCCAGAGTACTGACTAAAAGCCCCAAAGGCAAAGATGTGGAAGATGGTGATAAATTCACATGTAATGATGATTTCAGACATAAGCTCTTCAGGATAAAAATCAACCAAATTCAGATGAAAGAAACGGTATATTTTTTTTAATCCTCTGGGGTTTAGATCCTTGGGTTAAGAACCTTGTTGCCTGCCCTTTTATAAGCTTCTTTCCTTCTGGTTGTCATGTACATACTGCTATCTCTGTCAAAGTTACACATGTAGTCTGGATGACAGCACATACCTAACAGTGGTGATTTAAATGGGTGCCTCTCTATTAAGATACCAGTGATGCTGGATGTCTCTAAGTAAGGTTAAGAGACATTGCAATTATAAAATGCTCTTTTTATCTTTTATCATTCCATGGAGCTTTAGTGACTGTTTGTGAACATGGCAAGTTCACTGTGGACTTGTTTCTCTGACAGCCATCCAGTGTAAAATCTCTGCAAAGGTTTTAATTCGTCGTACAAGTGTGTTTTTCAATAGACAATCAGTCTTCCTATTTGTAAAGGCTTTATGTCAGATATTTGACAACTGTCTTACACTGGGAATTGTCTTGGAGACAGAATTGTTTTGACAGTGCTGATATTCTCATTAAAACTTTTCCCAATGGGTCCTTCAGGTGGAGGAACAGGCAAGCACTACAGAGAGAGTGTTCCAGGACCGGCAGTACCAGATCGATGCCGCCATTGTGCGGATCATGAAGATGCGCAAGACACTGAGTCACAACCTGCTCGTGTCAGAGGTCTACAACCAGCTGAAATTCCCAGTCAAGGTGCTGTACTGATTCTTCTACTTCTAAAACTTTATTAGTTCTGTGTATCTTTCCTGGCCCCCCCTCAGTTGAACAGTGCTTCTATCTAAAATATGCATCTTTTTAGTATTATAAAGGGTAAGTACTCACTTTCAGGAATTTTTAATGTGCCAGTTGTTACTAAAACATATTTTCAAAGGATTTCAGTCCTGGAGTTGGTTAGCAGTAAGGGAGCAGCTGGCTCTCCTTGTGTGCTGCTGTTCCCATTGTTTGCAGTGTTCTGGCAAGGCATTCTTGGGCAAAGGAGAAGATACTTCAGATCTCAAAACCAATTCTGCATTACAATCTTAACTTGGTTGATACTTTAGAAGTACAGTGTTTTGTCTAGATGGATTATACTGGTATATATATATATACACACATATATAGGAATAAAAATAAAGTATTGATGAATATTTCAAAGCTGCAGAAGCCCACAGTTGTAATATAAAATGACTGGCTTATTGTGTACAAATGGAAATGTGTTTTCAAACAGACAGTGATGCATTGTTGGAATTCAAATATGTGGTGTTTTCTATCAATGGAAATGTAAAATAAAAGGTCCTGCTATTTCATTCCATTGTATTACTATGTTGAGTGCCTGCAGGTCTATAAGTATTGCATAAACTGCAGTAGGGCTTTGTAAGATTATAGCAGATTAGTTAAATAATCTTCCTCACTTGTTATCATGAGGCATTTTTATGAAGTTCCTCACCCAACAAAATCATGGGGCACCCAAATTATTGCAAAACTTATTTGCTTCAAGAGGAAATGAAACTTGTACTATCTTTTACTGGCCATAAGTCAGAAATAGAAACACTTCGGTACACGATGCACAAACTGCACTTCTTTAGGGTTCAGTTCAAACAGCAGCAAATATCTTTCCTGTCTGTAAAAATCTGTTTAGCTGCAGGTGATGAGCTAACTTTGTAACTTTCTCTTTTATCAGTTATACATTGCAGACTTCAGAAGCTCTGATACTTTAAAGGATTTTTTTTTTTAACTGGGATTTCTGTTTCCTCAGCCATCTGAAACAATACAGATATTTGGCTCAAGTGGAAAGAAGGAATCAAGAAGCATTGACTGCAAAGTAATAATGCTGACATGTGTTTTGTTTTACAGCCTGCTGACCTTAAGAAGAGAATAGAATCCTTGATTGACAGGGACTACATGGAAAGAGATAAAGAAAACCCGAATCAGTACAACTATATTGCATAAACATATGTTGGCCTTTGTTTTACTGCACACTTGGTGTCCTACACAGTTGCCAGTGGATAAACTAGCCTGTTGATCCTGTTAATTGACTTTTTATACTACCGATGATTGAATGAAAGCAGTGTAATGGAAAAGTATAGTAGAGTGGACTTCTTTCAGTGGTTAACATGCCCATTTAAAGAGTACTATTTACATTTTAAGAAGAATGCTGTTGAACTCTTTGCATGTTATTTAGTAAGATGTGCAGAAAGCTGAAAGGAAGTACCTGGTCTTTCTGATTCCATTTGTCTCTGGGTCTGAAGAGAAGTCCCTTGATATATATGACCGATATCTTTCACATCTCTAAATGGAAACAGAAGGTTCATTAATAAAAGAAAATAGCCTTTAAAATGCTTAAACTGCATGCAAACTTTTAATTTACTGTACAGAATGCATTTCAGTTATACATACCATTGGTTTGGTTGATGCCCACCCTTGGATTTTTTTCTCTTAAGGAGGTAAAATGGGGAGTAAGCCAAGCTACGCTTATTGCTGATCTAATGGAAAATATTCTTGGTTGCAATTAAGAAAAAATGGTGCCAATATAAAATGATGTATAAAGTTTGCAGCGTGGGCATATATACTGTATATACAAACACCATTCTTAAATAACTGCTACAACAAAACAAGTTCAGATTAGATTTATATGGCTTGCCTGTGAGAATTGGTGTTCACCTTTGGGAATTTTAAGCATAAAACAGCCATAATGGAAGAAGTGACAGTTCTTACTAGTTATGGGTAGGAGGCCTTCACCTCTTGGCAGCAATACTCTAGAATAAAGAGAATCTTTTAACAGATGAAAAGCCACACTCTTATTGTGGTAAAGCTGTAAGAACAAAAATTACAAATGGATTTTAATACTTGTTTTGCTTTGCAACATTCTAAACTTGAACTAACCTCAAGGTTTAGACAGGGCAGCTCTTCTATGACTGCCCTGCTTTGGATTGCTTTAACTTAAAGCTTTAAGAACTCAGCCCTAGAGCCTAGCAGGCCTCCTAGAACCCAGAAGCCTACCTCTCATATAGTAAGCTAAGTATTGCTACAAGGCATCTAAAATACATTTTCTTAGATGGCCAGAGAGCATTCTTTCCATCTTTATAAGACATGGGAGAGTAAGTCACTTGAATGTAGAGCTTTGTTTCAACAAAATACATTTTTTAATTGCTTATAGCAGCATGTGCCAGGAATATATGGAAAAAAAAGGTGTCAGCAGAAAAGGAACTCCTCGGTGTACCAGTTCTTCCTTACCCAGCCAGGCTTTACACCTATGATCAGCTGTGTTGCAGAGCACAATGAAAAACCTCATCCTCTTTCAGGCACTGATAGTCCTAGGGAATACCAGATATCTCTTGAAAGCAAGATGTTACTTTTGTTTAATGGCAGTGTAACTTAGCTCTCTATGACCTATAACTTCTATCACTGTGATCCCACATTCAGGGGTGCGCATGTGTGAGAGAGTGTGTGTGTTTTCTATCTGACACATCCCATCCTTAGTTGGTTTTATCTGCTGTTTAATTCCATATATTCTCCAGCCATGTTTTCTCTCAGGCTCTTTTGTATGCAGTCCTCAGCTGACAGATGAAACAAATGTGGGTGGTTTTTTTCCTACTAAATTATTTGCAGTCACCCTCAACTAACCATAGAGCTCTTTGTGATGTGCAGAAAATCCACCTTGCCCCTTGACACTTGCAGCATAACCACTGGTAGACATCCAGGGCCACCCCTGCCTCTGTGAGAGAAATACTGACAGTAGAGTTACATGGTAAGAATCTTGAAGACTCCTGCAAATCTTCAAGTATTAGTTCAAACAGAGATCCACTGGGGAGGATATAATGCCCCCCACCATTCTGTGTTTCGCATTCAGTGTTCCTTTTCTTGTGTGTGTTTTTTATCTTCAGCCAATAAAAGATTCCTTTTAAAGAGAATTGGAGAAGAGGCATAAGACTTAACTCTTTGGGAGACAGGAGCTGATGTATTGAGCTGGTTCCATTCAGTCTGTTGTAGCATATAAATCTGACACCTCTGCATTTGTGAATACCTGTTGTGGTAAAACCCTTCCTCATTACACAAGTGTCACATTCAGTCAAACAAACTGCAAAGGACTGTAGGTTTATTTTGTTTTTATCCTGTCTATTTCAGTGACTTTAATGCAGAAAATATTATACAGAAAATGTCCTCAAATCTCATCAGAATTCACAATCTGAGGCAGACCCTAAGCGCAATCCAGTTAAAGCAACCCAAAGAATGGACTTTGAGAACCCTGGCTAGACTGGGAGGGGGTGAGTGAGGAGAGGGGAGAAGGCTTCTCCTTGTACCTTCATGGGTTTTCCCCAAGAACTTGTTCATCCCTTCTGCTAAGGTCTCACTCATTCCTGGTTAATGACAAAGCTGCAGCCAAGATTTGTCGTCATACAACTCCGCAAATTCTTGCTGGGATCATGTGCCTGCTTATTGAGCCATATATATCTCTGTAAGAAAAAAATGAAATGGGCTTGGACCACAATTCATCTGGCTAGAACACAGCTTGTCTTTTTGGCCACACATTTTTAATCTTGACTCTTGCATGCAGTTTATAGCACCTTGTTCATAAGAAATTGCAGTTTATTCTTAGAAATATATATTTTAGGTTTTTTAATCTTTATACCCATAAATGGACTATTTTTTTGTCTTGGCTGGTTTCAAAAGTGACCATTTTGTTTAAATGCTGTAATTGCAAATGTGTTGTAAACGTTTTGTTCTATAGTTTACACAAAGGTGCCAAAGTAAATAGTTAATTAAAAAAAACAAACCCTAGCAATTTGTTAAGTTGCTTTAGCTATTCTTCATATTTTGGTCTCAGCTTTTTTTTTTTTTAATCAGCCTTTCATTTTTTCCTAAACATATCATTTGCCCTAATGCTTTCTTTTAAAACAAAAAAAAAGTGCATCTAAAAAAATGGTTTAATACCACCTTTTTGGTTTTTTTAGCGCTGTCATATAGTAGGAAGAACATTTTCTTTGAAACGTTACACTAAAATTGTAAGAGTACAGCAGCATTCAAAAATGTAATATACTTTTTGTATAACAGTCTTGAGAGTGTGTCTGGAGTGGGGGGGAAAAACTAACCCTGTTACTTTTCAGAAGCCTCTTCCCTCAGCTACCAGAACATGAATTGTGCTTTTTCACAGCATCAAAACTTATAGTTTATGCAGACTTGCAAACAGGGCATGTATCACCGTTGCATCCTTTGATGCAAAAAGCAGCAAAACCTTTTTTATGTTTCATAAGTCTGATATGGGTACAGAGAGTCTTTCTTAAGTTGGTAAATAATGTAAATACATGTCCTTTCAGAGAGTGAGTCTGTTATCTAGGTATTTTGTGTCATTTAATAAATATTAAACAGTTTTGTGTTGATAAACTCTTGTGTGTAAAATGCCTTCTTACTCCAAGTTCTGTATGTTGGGCTTACTAATGTTTATGGCTTCTTTAAATTCTTTAGCTTGTGCTCTGATAGCAAAATACTTGTTTGCTACCTAAATATAATAAGTAGTTCCTTATTCATTCAGTCATTAAAATCCCTTGAGTTTTCTAAGTGGCTTCCATTCCTGAATTTTTATTATTTTGGGGGGGTTTTTGCTAAGTTTTCTATGGTTCTTGGAGGGGAAGGAAATAAGCAGCCTCATAGACTCTGAATTGGAATTAGAATGTGTACAAGTGGCAGAAATACACAAAAATACCAGAGGTGGTGGCTTGTTGCTCTTGAAGAAGGCACCTCTCCTGCTGTGTGAATATTCCTTGCCTCCCACTTTATCATTATTTTAATGACTCTGGAGTGATTATTGAAGTATGAAGGACAGAGCTGTATAGGAAATTTGCTTCTCTTATTAAGAATAGCCAGTTGGCCATTTCTTTATTTTTCTTCTTCACCCTGAACAGCTGGGTTAAATCTGAGCAGGATGTGTTCAGCCTGGCCCTTCCCAGTTCAGGAGCACTAAGGACTTGGTGGAGGGGGGAGATGGAGTGTTTTGAATTTCCTTTTTGAATTCTGGAAACTGGGATAGCTGTAGCAGAGTAGGTGCTGATCCTGTGAGCTGTTCTGTGGAAGGCTGACATTGGGCTGCAAGGAGGCTGACCCTGCACTGCTGGAGCCACACAACAGTCCTGGGGCAGGTGGGCTTAGACAGGCCTGGGAAGCATCTGCCACCAATCCTGCTCCGGTGCTTCCTTCCTGTCTTACAGCTTGGAGGAATCTAAATGCATGGGATGGTTTTTCCACTAACACTTCTTAAAGAGAATATTTCCTACAATCTTAAAAAAAAAAAAAAAGAAAAAAGGTCGTACAGAAACAGATTTTGGAGATTGATAGATTACCTGTCTCCTCTGGAAAAAAAAAAAAAGGCAATAAATTCTTTCATTCCTTTTCCTGTGTGAAGTGCTACTGTACTTTCTCCTGATTGAGAAAAACTGATGACAAATCAAATTTAAGAGGGTAGCTTTGGATTTGCCCTTTTTGTTCCCTTTTAAAGAGGCCAGGGCCTGTGGACATATTGTGGCCTTTAAACAATGAACACCTCAAAACTCACTGGAGTGATTGAGAGACATTGAACTTTGTGCAAAGGGTGTCTTGTAATACATGAAGTTAACTGGGAAGAGAAACCATGGATGTTGGTTAACCTACAAAGGAGCAGGGTTTTGTCCTGGTTAAGTAATTGTTTCCTGGTACAAGGTCACCTTCCAAATGACTCATAGCTCGTCTTGCTGCTGCTTATAGAAAATTAGCATTAGGATATAAATTTAACAAAAAAAGTAACTTTGAAAGTGAATGTTATAAAATCAGTAGGACACTGCAGCCCAGCATATAAACCTCTTAAGCTGAGGAAAAGTAGTTCACATCCAGCAAATGCTAAATTTTTATCAATTGCTAGAGATTTACACAGGCCAGCCACAGTAACTCTGTCCGACCCTAGGACCCCACTAAGAATGCCAAGTCCAAGTGAATGTTTCCAATCAGTGTTTTGTAAATTCTTTGGTTACATCTCGAACTGGTGCCTCTGAAGAGGGACTCCCTACCCCAATTCACACCTCTCAGTTATACCCCTGACACTCATCATCCAGTCCAAGTCAAACACAAAATTCTGGTCGGTGGACTCTTGATTTCTTGCTGGGTTCCATTGTTGCTAGGCTGGCCACCTTCCTGTGTAGCTTTTTCTCTTGGAATTGTCTCCTTGATCCTTATCATGTCCCTTCTGGTTGTATCTGCTGAATTTCAAGAGATCTTTTTTTACCAGCATTGTTGCATTTGTTAGATTAAAAGTTTGGTCATCTCTTGCAGCCAACGGAGACTATTCAGACATAAGAATACAAGCAACCTAATTTTCCTCTATAACTCTTGATAGCTCTTTATCTTACTCCTTAAAACAGTCAGTTGTTTGTCCACTTGCAACACCTGTACTTTAGAGCTGGAGGAAAACAGGGATGTCACTAGGTACTTCTGTGTTAAAATGCCTGAGTAATCATAAGTTGTTATGAAATTCTGTCTTTTCAAAAAAGTAAGCCTACAGATTCTGTTCCATCTAATGATATTTGCAGTAATAAGGAAGTTGCAGTAACTGCTGTCCAGTAGATCTAACGTTTGGATGTGTTATGCAATTAAGGAATGCAGAGGGTCACTGGCCAGGCCTTTGCAGGGCTCAAGGGCTCCTATGCTTCTTTCCAAAGCTTAGTCACTATGACTGTGCAGAGAGGGCTAGCATGCAAGTAAATTGCATCTGAAATGATACAGAATAGATTGCTTGTTACTATTCAGAGCAGTAAGTAGTTTTAATTCAGTATGAAATATCAGTGCTGGATTATTAGCAACATGTTCACTTAATATTTAGCTTGATTTTCCCCTTCTGGACTGAACTTCCTATGAAATTATCACAGTACCTGTTCTGTTTTACCATTGTGTAGTCTCGGAAGCTTGAGGTATCGCTGAAAAAAATTCGTTATCATGGCCAAAACCAAATACCTTTGTCAAAAGCAAGCACTTAATTACATCCACAAAGTCCTTCAGCTGGTGCTAGTTTGAGGCTCAAGGCAAAGCTGCTCTATTAATTTTCAGTAAAGGCTGAGCAGGGCACTGCACAGGCCAAGTTCTGCCACGTGCATTTGGGGGAGAAGGTGCAGCTTTCAAGCATGAGATGGGAACAAAAATTTAAAAACACAGCCTCTGCAGAGATGAGATGAAACCTTGCACAGGCAAAGCTTGTTTGTAGGATGTGGCTGGGAGTAGGTCAGAACTGGTTCTGCAACCACAGGGCTGTGATTCTGTCACTTGCAGAACTGGCCCTGTGTGTGTATCCTTTCAGTTTCTCCCTTTTGATTCCTACAGCAGCAGTTGCTGCTTCAAATCCTACCTCCAAAAGCAAAAGCAAACACACAACCTCAAACTGGAGAGAGATCGTTTCCCCAAAGAGCTCTGTTTCAGGACAACGCAGTGAACAGGCTGGTGTTTGCCAGACCTGGTTTCTGATCTCTGTCAGAGCTGGAAACTATAGACTAACTACAAATATCATTATGTTCTCTGTAAAAGGGATGTAATGTTATTCTAGGTCACAAGGGATCCTGTAGCACTGAAGTCCTGCAGTTAAAATATCCAGTTATGAAAATGACTGTCCAGTTATGAAAACAACCAGTTTTCCTCCCAGCCTTGCATTTTAGATGTAACTTCTTTCCCTGCTGAAATCTCTCAGAAAATGTTACAGCCAACACATCTTTCGTAAGAGCTGGAAGTGGGAGGAGCCTCCTGTGCAGAGCCATTTTCACACAATAATTTCTGCTCTGAACCTGACAGATGTATCTCCAGCAAGTTAGCACTGCATGTCGATCAAACCACAAAAGCCAAGAGTATTGACACACCTCTCCTTTGCTGCAACAAGCCCAAAGAACATGTTGTCAGTCAAACAAGTTCTTTTTTCCACATTCAACAGAGCTACAGCTACAAGCAGCTTGGTCTGACTCACAAAACGCATAAATCTCATCTGCTGCCACACGTTAATCCAACTGCTGAGTGCTGCAGCCCACATCACATCCAGCAGCAGCTGGAAATGCTTTTGAGCACCGCGGGGCATCCCAACACCGCTGGCACCCCTCACCCTGCACCGCGCAGCTCCGAGGGGCAGCAGTGGGACAGCAAACGGGCAGCTGCTGCCCCAGCACCGTGTCAAAGCCCAGCTTCTGCCCTGCTTTCACCCCTGAGCCTCCAGCACACGATCAACCCAAGCTGTGTGCGAGCCGTGTTTGTGTTGTGTAAAGGCCGTGACGAAGCGCCCGTGCTCTGCTCCCAGCCTGCGCTGGGAATGTGTTTTTTTCCAGCTGCGTCGCGACACGAGCGATTTTACAGGAAGTTTCGCAGCTCTCTGCTGCAACCTGCTCTCTGATCTCTTCACCTCCCCACCGAGCTTTCTTTTTTTTGGCTTTTCACGTGATTTCCCCAGTCTTGACTCAGCAGTTTCTGGCAGCGGCGTTTATTGGTTTGGTTTCCTACCACCACCTCCCCCAGAAACCCGACAGCTCAGAAACGCTGCCATCTGCTCGGGACCTGCGCAGGGATTAGATAAGAAGTGGAGTTTTTTTCGGAGCTGTCAGCTCAGAGCTGCCGGGAGCCGTCCCTGCCCTGCCACCGAGGAAAATCACACACGCAGCCGAGGCACTGCAGATGTCACCCTGCGTTGGACAGGCCAGGGTCTTCACCGCGGTGTCCGCACCCCAAATCCTCAGTCCACAGGCTGTGTGAGAAGGAAGACTCACTGTGAATAGCTCTAACTCTCAGTTGCTGGCACTGTCCCAAGAAAGTCGCTGTGGTTCACCCCCCTCTGCCAAGTAAATCTGGGACCTTTCTGGCCAGCATTAATACATTCCTCTTTCGACCTCTTCCACATGAAATGGAAACGAATCCTTTCTCTGCCTCCTGGGAAGCAATAATCAGTTCTGCCACTATCTTTTCCCTGGAAAAAAAAAATACAGGAATTGCCCTTTTGTTTTGAGATATCTAAAAGAATAAATAAAAAATACATTAGAATAAAGTCATGATTACTGCATGTCCTAGGGATTATGTCTTTCTTCTTTTTTATCACATTCTCTACTCTTCTGCACCAGGAATCAGAAACATTAAGTTACTCAGTGCTTCATTAAACAGTGGACATTTTGTTTCTGACCACACACAGCTATGAATTTTGGCAAGACCCAGGACTAAGAAAAGTTTGATTACAGATATAATATCTAAACTGCTGAAACTGCTAAAAGATTCACAAAGGATTAAGCATATGATGCAAAATAAATTAGGCATGAAATTATATTCCTTAGTGAACTAAAGTTTTAAAAAGAAATGATAAGGTTTTGCATATTTGCTCTCAGTATATGTCAATACCTTCTTCAATACCTTCATCAACAACTGATGTCAGGCACTATAACATGCAGTAAAACTGAAATGCTGTGCAGAAACATCACAGTCCTCCTTCTCACCTCCAGCAATAAACATAAGGAATGTGAATGTCTTAAAAAACCAGGATCAGCTTGCCATCCATCAGTGGCTCCCAAAATCATGCCAACTGCAAAATCATTTCTGTCTACTAAGCAAGAGGGTAAGGCATTTTCTCTGCATTATGGTAACAATCATTCACTCTTCTCTCATTAAAGGTAAACAGCTGAGAATGTGAGTTTGAGCTTATGTTACTGAAGTCCAACTATCATGTAAATTTTATTAAGACTACCACAATCAGTAAAGAAATTACTCATGATAAATAATATGCAGTGGATATTTGTTAGAGGTTGAATCCACAAGGACTGAATATAATAACTTATGGAATTAAAGAGGAATCAGATAACATCTGACCCTAACTACTAAACTTTTTTCTAAGGACAGCTGAAAGATTTGTTAAACATGAGAGGAAAAGAGGTTCATTTTGCTCCCTCCAGAGCTACAAAGAGGAGATAGGCCTTGGGAACTGCCAAAAAATTCTCTGTTTAGGGAGAACAGTGCCAAAATCAAGCTTCTGTCAGTGGGCAAGAAGAGAATATCACTGTGAAAATGCAGGAGTACATTTCTTTTAACAACTTTTCATCACATCCAGATGGCTGGAGCATGTGAGCCTTGTTGGACAAACCTCTTCCTGTACATGAAATGAGGTGTTTGTACCAACTCCTTGGAGGTAGAATTTGATCCTTTCGTCTCCCCAAGGATTCCATGCAAGGGCAGAAACCCCTTGGGAAGACTTTGTGGTTGTCCCATTGTTTCCTGCACCCGCAGGTGCATCAGTCCCTCTGTGACTGTGTGACAATGACAATAAACCACCAGCTCAGCCCACCAAGATCGTGTAAAATGACATCACACCACCACATGCCTGTGGCAGGCAGGGATGGAGGGCAGGGGTGGAGTACAGGGAGGGTGAAGTAACCAGATGCAAACAGAGAAATAATCTGTTTTCTGGTATTCATGATGATCTTTCTGGTGCAAAGCAAGATATTTTCCATTCTGCTAAATTAAATAAACTATACCATCCTTTTAATCTCACAGCAGTTGCTATTTTTCTTGTGTTATTAAACAGAAAAGGACTTGCTTGTTATTATTGCTGCCATTAGAGTTCATTTCAAGCTTCACTAAATTGGCATAAAGGAAACAAGTTAATCAGCCTTCCCGTTATGTCTGCAGAACATCCACTTGGTTCAGAGCCCATTTCCTATGTGCAAGCAAGAGATCCAAATATTCAGAATTCTTCATGCAGCACAAGGGAATGTTAGAACATATCAGTGTATATACACAAGTCCTGAAGTGAAGATTCCAGCAGGTACAAAAGGTGGCATTCCACTGCATGAACTACCTGAACAGACCAATCATTTTCTCCTCTTCCAATTAATTAAAGCTTAATTCAATGTCTGTCTTCTAATACTCAAATCCTCCTAATTTGATTGCTCTTTGAGATCACTTTTTAAAAACAGAACTTTGTACTAAACGAGTGAAGCCTGAGGAAATACAAAATCCCCAGAGCCGGACTCTCCCTAGCCTCTGAAATGCCCCATTCTTTGTGGCAGAGCTGAGAAAGACTTGCTGCTTTCAGAATTCATGGTTTCATCTGTGCTGCTGTTACTGACATTTCCCCACAGCCTACAGCAAGTCGATTATTAAAGTTTATTTCTTCAAATAAAGTTTTGGTAATTAAGCCCAAAGGATAAATATACTTTAAGTGTTTTGAGATTATGTGAATTTGAGTGTCACATGCAACCGTGCTTAGACAAGTGCATGTGCAGGTATGTAACATGCATGGTGAGTGGGCTCCAGGTGTAGTTTTTAAGCACAAGAAGAAATATAAAGAAGCAGTGACCTTGTCTGACCACAAAAGCCCAAGTGTGAGCAACCCTCATTTGTTCAATGTCCTGGTTTCCGTGGTGGCCCTGACATGCCAGCTTTGGTTTCATGACACTCCATGGGACAGGACTGCAGGCCCTTTTGATAACAAATTGTATTATTTCCACTTCCTCAAGACTACATAACTACTTTCCTATCAACACCATCTGCACTCCAACTGTCTCATTATCAGGTCAATGTGTTTTATTGTCTTCTTCAGACTTCATTTTCTTCCCCCATGGCTGGGGATGTCTCTTAGAGCCCGATCATTCAAAATCCTCAGTTCTTCCACAGCATCAGAAAGAGGAATATGCCATTCCGGAAGGCCATTCCTTGCTGAGCGTGGAGCTCCTGTCTCCTCAGGCAGGCCATGTTCCTTGTTGTCTTCGAGACTCAGTGTCTTCTTCCATTTCCCGTTTCTCTGCCAAACCAGCCTTTCTGACTTGTTTTGTCTGCGTGTGGGAGTTTGGGGCTTTTTTTCCCCCTAATCAATGGTGTCAGGGCGCAATCCAGAATCCATCACATTTCATAACACCTTTCAGACCAAAATCCACCAAGTTTTTTCCCCAACCTTCTCCCCACTTCACACCGCAGGCTCTTTTCTCCCTCATTTGCACCAAACTCCTGTGTTCTCCCATCGTTCTCTGCCCCACTTTCCTCCTTTCAGCACCAGCAAAAAACGCATTTAAGCTCCGGGAGCTGGTGCCAATCCCCTCCCCGCCGCAGGGGCCGTGCCTGGAGGGGGTTCCTGCCCAGTCACCGGAGGCACCGAGCCCCGGGGAGCCCGGGACCGTCACTCGTGGGAGGATAGATGGACAGCCCCGACAGCCGGCTCAGGGACACCGACAGCCATGTCAGGAGAGGTGCACTGAGAGCCCACTAACCCTTTGTATTTATTGCAAACGTGGGTAATACCTTTATTCCTTTTTATTTTTTTCTCAATGAGAGCCTCTATATTAAATTTCTCTGGATGTGCGTCTCTTATAAACTACCCTTTCCCAGACTAGAGCAGCCCCAGTGGAAACCGAAAACACTGCCGAGGGCCAGAACAAGCCGCCGCTACCCTGCCCCTGCAGAGGCCACCGCTGCTGTCGCCGCTGCCGGTGCCGCCGCCGAACGGGGACTAGGACGGGAGCGGAGCAGACCAGACCAGACGCGCCCGCCCGAGGCGGCGGGCGACGAGCGGCCTGTCCGCGATCCACGG
>JANPWX010017463.1:34089-61132 GCA_024734555.1 Trochalopteron elliotii
TAGGGTTTCCCAGGTGCCTACGTCGGCCGCGGGCACGGCAACGGCCGTGCCGGGATCCGCCGGGTCAGGAGTACAACAGCTGGGAAAAGTTCTGTTAAAACGCAGAGGGAAATTAACCCCCCGTGTCTTTCGAGCTGGAAATCTTGGAAACACAATGAATGCATGCCGGTCCCATGTCTTAGGGGTCAGCGTGAGTCGTAATCACTGTACTACCCATAAAATAATAGAGCCTGGACTACAAGCAGCACATCGTTCAAGTGCTGTGTTCGTCCCCTGTGGTTTACCCAGTGTGTCACCGGAAAGCTGATGCTTGTTTCAGAGAGTCAGAATTCTGGGTTGGAAGGGACCTCAAGGATCAGCTGGTCCAGCCTTTCTTGGCAAAGGCACGGTCTAGACAAGATGGCCCAACACCCTGTCCAGCCAAACCTTAAAATTGTCCAGTATTTGGCAGTCAACGCTTCAATATTATTAGTTTATGTCAGGTGAAGAGACTATAGAACATTCTCTCAAATTTTGCCAGCTTTGACAGTTTCGTGGTGTGCTTTGTATTTGTGATAGTTTTTAGAAATCTAGGTATTCTTTCAGTATCTGATAAATTGAATATGGTCCTGACATAATTTACTGCTTTGTGATGAGCTGCCCTCTTAAATGGCTCTAGAAAACGAAATAAAAACAATGTCTTAGTAGCTAATAATAATATCTTATAGGTTTTTTCCAGTCCTACGCAGTTGAAGTAGAAATAAAGGATGCTTCAAATGCTACATGCCTGTATGGACATTGGATGATGAGGTTCTTGATAACATATGAATCAGACAACGGTGATTATGTAAGTATTTGGGAGTAACTCTTGCTGAGAACTGGATTTTGACCTGGATAAAAGTTTAAGCTCTTTTATGTAGGGTGTTTCATTTCTTACTTTTTTTACTAAGTCAGTTGAGAAGAATATTCCTATATAGTCTTTTTAAAATAAAGCGTAAGTTCTCAGTCATACAAATGACTGAAGCTACTCTGTTGCTCTTACTGAAATGATGTACACAAAACTCACCAAGTCTAACCAGTATCTTGCTGTAGTTGTGTTAGTGTAGTTATGTTCTTAGTGTAGTTATGTTCTTAGCCCAAGCAGTAAATGTAATTGCAGCTCAATGGGTTCCAGATTTACAACCAAGTTAGAGTTGTACTTTTGTACTTGAATGTGATATGGCTCCTTTCTCAGGCAGGTCTCAGGAAGCCTTTATCATAATTTTCCAGAATGACTTAAAATAATCTCATTTATCTTGTGCAAGGTTTCAGCTAACTCCAGCAAGTTTATAATGTTGTCATGGGGAAGAGCTGTATGTGAATGCATTTAAAATTACCCTTTTTTTCTAGAAAAACACAACCCTGAATTTGCCATCGAATGCGACACACAATGGAAGCGGCTGTGGCAATGACACACAAGCTGCCCTTGTGGCACTGCAGTTTGGAGAAGGTCATTCTTGGAGCATTAACATGACAAAAAACAATGAAACTTACCAGGGGGAGTTCATCACACTGACCTACAACACCAATGACACAGCTGTATTTCCTGATGCTAAAAGAAAAGGTAACATTCAGTGCAGAATCTGACTTGCAAAGCAGTCTCAGCCAGAAGTGTCAGACCTCGTGTACATGACCTGGTTTGGCTTTTTCACAGTAAGGAGGAATACAGGAGTTAGTAATGAATGTAATGAGTTCTGTACCACGTGCTGCCAACTGCTCTTCCTTGTACCTGCCTGCTGGGTAACAATGCAGGCCAAATGGCTGCACTGAGTGTGTAATTCCTGTAAGTGGAAGAGAAGGGGAAGGATAAACAGCTTGGATCAGTGAGGTAGACAGCAGGCATATGAAAGATAAATTTTAGTGTGCACTGCTTGATCTTCCATCTTACCAAGCAATACACTGTTAGGCTGTCTGTGTACTAATGCCTACTAATAATAGAATTTTTTTTCTCCTTAAAAATTTAAGTAAAAGGGTTCACCTTTCTAATGGCTTGTCTAGTTCTGTAAGCTTGCTTACTCCTGCACTACCTAGCACTTCAGGTCAGGACACATAAGGAAAACATTCAAGAGAGCTTAGGATTGTTAAATTTAATTACCTCTTTGTGTTATGAAATTATATAAAATGTAACACTAACTCTAAGTTCTTGGAGTTCATAAGGCATTAAAACATTTTTCCTTCTTTGTAGGACCAGTTACCATTTCTGTGAGGGATCCTTTTCGTCCAGTTCAACTGAATACTATCTTCGTGTGTCATAATTCCTTCTTTATTGAAGGAGAAAATGTAACGGAGATTTACTGGAATGTTACTGTGCAAGCTTTTATTCAGAATGGCACAATCAGTAAAAATGGTGAGCATTTCAGTTTGTGAAAGAGCTTTTTTGTATTGCACCTTAGTGCAGGGAGCAAAGTCCCATAATAAAAAATCCACCAATTCTGAGATGTGCTGTGTTTAATAATATTCATATAAATACCCTCTAGTATTTCTTCCCTTGTTCCTGGAAAAATAGATTAGGAGAACAGATTTAGTAGTGTGCTGTAATGTCGATTGTTTGCATGCCAAGGTGGAATTCTTCTCAAGTGTGTATTCCAGTAATTGGGATATGAAGGATAAGCACTTCAGAACTACTGTTGTGAGTAAATCATTTGAGTTCGAGGGGTTTTAGCTAACTGCCTTCCACTGCCAGTGGTGGCCTCTGCTGTTGCATTTGAATAGTTCAGAGCCTGTTGTCTCATCTCATAGCTCAGAAAGAGAGGAGCACATCATCCTGCTGCACATGGCATAATTGGGTCACTTACTTGGTCTACAGCAAATAATGTCACACTATTATAACAACTTGACTGTCTTTGTGTGTTTTATGTGTCAGAGGCAAGTGGTACTGAGTGTGGATTTACTCTGAGTGTTACAGGATTTCTGAGAATAAATGGCAGCTTTACTTTGTCTGAGTAATAAGACATCAATAAAATTTCAGCAACTCAATGGTGATTAAAATGTCTTTTCAGAGTCTAGATGTCCTTCTGATACACCTACTTCTGCACCTACTGTTCCACCTACTACTGCCAATGTAACTACTGCATCTACCACTACTTTGTCTCCTGCTCCAACAACTGCTCCCAAACCTGTGGAGAATCCAGACACAGGAAACTATTCTCTTAAAAGTGGAAATAAAACTTGTTTCCTAGCAACTGTGGGGCTGCAGCTGAATGTTTCCCAAGACAAGGTGCTTCTTTATTTTTTTGAAAAGTAAAAGTTGCTGTAGTTATTTGGTGAAATCTGAATGCAGGGTATTTACTTTGTACACTGCTGGCTGTCCAGAGCTGCTTTTACGTATTGTATGTGGCACCTCTCTGACATCAGAATAGTTTTGTCGCATAATACCTGTCTTCAAAAATCTTACATGGAGCCAGCAGAATTTGTTATTGGAAATACTTGTAACATGATTAAAAGTCTGGAACTTTCTTAGCTGTTATGGTTGTTGTTCCCTGTAGATACTGTCTTTCCCCTCAGAGGGTTGCCTGTTGTTAGGGAACAAAATAACACTTCTCAAGCAATTTATTTGTTTCAGTACTGCCAGCATGTAAATTTAACTCAAACAGCCTTGGTTCCATAGCAGCCAAGCTCAGCTCTTCCTGCTGTCATATTTATGACAAGCTCTTCTAACCTAAGACTGTTCCTGAATGAGACAATGTATTCCAAAGGCAGCTGAATGTCTTTGATGTCTTTTGTCTGTATTTCAGCCACTTCTGATCAACATCAATCCAAAGACAACTATCGCAGATGGTGCCTGTGGTAACACGACAGCCACTCTGAAATTGAATGATGGAAATAGCACACTGATTGGTTTCACATTTGCTGTTGTAAGTAACTTGTTTTATTTTAAACTAATTTTCCATTTAACAGGATGTATGGTGATCATTTATAGTAAAATCCTCCCGTGCTTGCTGGTGGTAGGCTGTTCTGTTATGGGAAGTGGAACTGGCCCACTGAGTGCCTCAAGACAAATGGAGAACTGGGTTAAAGTTGCAGAAAATGTAGGACTGGTAAATGTAGGACTGTTGGCTTTTGTAAAGCATGTGTTCTTAAAGTTACAAATGCAAAATTGCACGCTGACACTTGGTTTTTGCTTCTTGAACAGAAAAACACAAGTGCAAATGTACAGAAATTTTATCTGAGGGAAGTGAATGTTACGCTGCTCAACCGTCTGAATGGTTCTGGTAAGAAACAGTATCTGCCTTAAACAAGTGTAATATTTTATTCAATGTTGGCATCAAATACTTCTCGCCTTTTTATCAGTGTTGTTCATGCTTACTGTTAGCTCCTACTTTACATCTAGAAGTTGGTTTGAACAAAAATAATAATCAGAAATGGCTGTAAGAGCTACTCTAAACAGCAGCATTGGGACCACTCTATAATTCCTGAAACTTCTGCTGATGGAGTCAGTGTAAATTCAGAGGGCTTCTTTGTAGCTCTTTTCAGTAATGCAATTTTTTGTGATGTGAAATACAGTTGTACTAACTTCGAAGCTTTTTGGCTAAGCCAGCTGTTGTCTTGTTTGATTGAAAGTGCTGCTATATCTTCCAACCACTTGTACTTAACTCTCACTAAAAAAAGGCCAGTCCTTCAAAAACTAAAGCATACTTTTTTCCCAACAAACGTATATTTTCTTTTTATTTTTAATTGCTTGTCATAGTTACAGCAATTAAAGTGTGTTAAAAGCTAAAACAGTTGCTACTCTGCATCGCTGAGACGAGTGGAGGTACAAGGAAGGCCTGATGTCATGTACATATGAAAGAAAGGTTACTGTGAAGACTGTAAGAACTTCAGTCTCTGATTTCTGGTTAAGCAGATCAATCCCACTTTGCACTACTTTGTTTTTCAGACTAGTCAGTGTTGAAGTGTTGGCCTCTCTAGATTCAGCTACTCAGTGTTACTGTATTAGCAACTGTCTTGCATTTTAAGTGAGTGTGAAAATTCTGTCTCTTCTTTTTCTTTCTTTGTTTAGTCATTTCAAGTGCAGATAACAGCAATTTCAGCAAGTGGGATGCTTTCCTTGGTAGCTCTTATATGTGCCGCAAAGAGCAAACCCTTCAGATTAATGAAGGTGTTCAAGTACACACTTTTAATCTATGGATTCAGCCATTCCTTGTGGAGGCAAATAAGTTTGCTACAGGTAAGAGTTATGGGTTTGGTTTTTTTTTGTTTTTAGTGATGCTTGCAAAATTCTTACTAAAATGTAAAAAGCACCAGCATTATACAAGCGTTTTATCTCGGAAGCTCTTGTTCCAGTTTTTTAAACTATGTTTAGATATACATGGAATGAAGAGAAGTTCTGAGACTGACATTCAAGTTCAAGCAAAGCTTTGTTCTCATTTAAAAGATATCTGCCCAGTGTGTGGTTCTCCTTCACAAAACTTGAATGAACTAGAGACACTGAAGGGTGACTTAAGCATTGCTGTGCTGAATATGTTAGAAGTTACCTGACAACATCTTGACATACAGCTTTTTGTAGCTCAGATATGTAAGAAAACCAGACAGAAATTTTGCAGGAGTGGACTTTGGGAATACTGTTAGGTGTTTTGTTTCTTTTTAATTGTCAGTCTAAGGAATAGGAGTATTGGGGAAGAATGAACTGTCAGAGTTTCCTTCAGAGGCAGTCTTGAATATCCGCTCTTGAACTAAAGAGTGATTCTGAAATGTTTGTTTGCTGCATCATCTTCATCTTGTCTGGAGAAAACTGAAATGTCTTAAATTACCTCTTAATATTTAGTGCAAACTGGTATTTGTGCCTAATGCTAATATTTGCAGCACAGTCTTAGTGGACTAGGCTGATCTGTAGACACATAGATTGAAAAGTTCTGTTTTTAGACAGACGCAAGATAACTCTCCATATGTGTGTAGGGTAAACACTCTTTAGAAAGAGTTAGGGACCCATTTCACTCTGTAGTTAAAAGTTGCAGCTAGCTTTCTTCTAATTATAGTTATTTTATCTGTGTAACATGCCTTCATTCTAGATAGATTCTTGATACCAAATCTAGGTCACTTTTTATCCTTAATGAGTGAAAGCACCAACCAGACTTGCCTTAAGTATGAAATAGATAAACCTGGTTATTGAATGTAGAAGAATGGCTGCTCCCTTGCCTAGTGCAGGTCTTGTACACAGGAAAATTTGTACACCCTTAACTTGCTATAGGTTATCAATGCTTAAATTAAGTATAGTGCTTAAGTGTGCTAAATGTATCAATGAGACCTCTGCAGTTCTTTCTCTCTTAGTTTAAGTAATACTTGATTTTTTAACACCTTCATATTAAGGAAAACAGATTTTTTTATACCACATTTAGCAAGTATTCTGTCTTTATTTGTTCCTTATTGCAACCTTTTTCTCACCTACAGCCCAGGAGTGTTCGCTGGATGATGACAGCATTCTAATCCCAATTGTAGTTGGTGCTGCACTTGCTGTCTTGATTGCCATTATAGTGGTTGCTTACATAATTGGCAGAAGAAAAAGCTATGCTGGATATCAAACTTTGTGAATCTAAGCGTGATTCCTGTTATGATTTCACTCTAAATAAAGCAAGTGCAAGTTCTGAAGTCCAAAAAAGACCCAAAACTTAGGAGTAATTATTAGCCACAGCTAATTGGAGTTGAGAAACAAAGGGAGAATGTTTATCTCTGATGAAGCAGAGCTACACTTTGTTTTCCTGCCCTAAGAAGACGATGTGGGTTTCCTAGCTGTTTTGAAGATGTCAAATGCTGGATGAATTGTTAGGCTAAGGATTTTATCTTGCAAAAATCCTAAAGCATTTAGGATTTCGTTCTGCTTTTCACAAATAAAAGCCTGAAACAAGAACACATTCTGAACTGATGTGCATTGGGCATCTCCCAGAATAGCATAGAATTTGTACTTGCTTCTCTCCTCTGCGTTCCTTAGTTGTCATAATTGTGGGTTAAGCTGGCAGCATTAGTCACTCTGTTGACTTGTATAGTATTTAACAAGGATTGTCTAATGCCCAATAGCAACTTCGTTTTCCATAGGATTGAACTTCAGGCTGGTGATTAAGTGATCTCTTGAAGTGGCAGCAGTAAGTTACTTGCCTTTGTTAGGATTTGAATAATTTACTCCTGCCTTCGTGTAATTTCAGGAATCATTCCTATGCTATGGCTGTACAAACAAAATGAGTAATTTCCCAAATGGTGAATATATGGGAAGACTTCAGTGCTGTTCCCAGATGCTTTCAAAAAAGAACCTGTTAGGCACTGAATTCTTTATTATACCTTGGCAGTCGTCTAAAATACTCACCTAAGGCAGACTTCTGCTAACGTAATGCAAGCTTTTTCTGCTGGCATCTGTTTAAAGGGAATAACCTTTCTAAATATTCCAGAACTTTAAAGTGCACTTAACTTCATACCATACTCTGCACAGAACTGGTCTGTCTTGTTGCTTTGAATGACCATTGTTTAAAGATGCTTTCATTTAATGAGCCAGTATCTGTTGTTGCAGCTTGAGCTGTTCTGAAATCTTCATCTTGAATGGTTCTCTGCCAGTCAAAGTTCACATTATAACTGCCTGCCATTGGCACTCTGAATGTTTAATGTACTTTGTGTTGGATTGTTTGCAGTGTAGCTTTTATTAATGTTAAGAATGCAAAAGCCAAACAAGTCTGGGATGGACCCACAACACCTGTTTTTCCTTGCTGTATGGACAGAATAACTAGGTTAAAAAAGCGCAGTGCAACTGGACTGTTCTCAAACTGCAGCTCTGTAGAGGCTAACCCTTGATGCACAACTTTTCTCTGGGCTCCTTGTGCTGTAATACATATTCTTACTGCATGGAAAAAATAAGTCTTTTAGACTTTTAGGTAATTGTGGCTTTTTTGCATATGTCATAACACGAGCTGCCTAAACTAGTTATTTAATGAACATAAGATTTTCTCCCCCTTTAGAATGAGTTTAGCCTGCATCAAAGCTGCTCTAGTGTTTTATTAGTGTTCTCTAGGGTTGTAGAGATGTCTGTGGCATGTTTGTATACAAATCATAAAATACACTTCTTTCAGTAATGGTTTGGGTTGGTTGTTTTTGTAAAGACAGTTTACTCTTGACACTAGCCAAGGAAGCATATATGGGTGGACAATGCTTATTATAGCTTGTAGTCTACAGCTTGAATTTTGCATCAGTTACTGAAATACATTTTAATGAAAATGGGGAACTGCTATAAGTTTAATCATGAAACAAGCTTCAAGACTTACCGTTTTAATTTTAAAAAATGGATCTAATTACTTTCATATTAATATATCCTCAAATGCAGAAGTTCATACAGATTTTTTTAGCACCTTTTTTTTTTTTTTTTTTTTTTTTTTGGTGGGTGATGTTCAGTGGCACCAGTTAAACATGCATTTCTGTTAAGGGGTAATCATCACACTATTGTTCTGAACTTTCAAATTTTTGAACTGTAGACAGTTTCCAAGTGATAATATAGAAGATTCGTTCAAACTGCTTCCTAAAATCATCACTAGAAATACCATTGCAAAGACCTGTAAGTATGTTGGCTTAGAGATTTCAGTACTCCTAGATTGATGTGCAGGTAACTGGTTCAAAAAAACATCAGTTTCTCCTGACTTCCTCTTGTTATAAAACCACTAGTTTTCCTGTATGTATTGCTCCATAGGGAACTGTCAATCTGTTTAACCTGTGCTCTAAAAAATAAAGATTGTTCTATTTCTTAAGGAAACTTGTTCACATTTTTTAACTGATTTGAAAACAGACGTCTTGTATTGTCTTTTTTTAACAAAAATAAACTCAATGAGTAAGGTGAACTCTAATCAATCTGTATCTGAGATTCTGTTACATAGCTGGTTTTGTTCTGGTCTGTGGAAACAGCATTTAAATTGTGGATGTATTTAACGCCTGGGGATGTGGAATATCAATGTGTATAATCTGTTATAGAGTGTGGTTGGTTTAGTAGCTTATACACAGTTTACTCTAAATACTGTATTCTAAAATGTCAAGATTTCCGATATTTATGTTAAAGATGTCATGCTGATAGTCTTCAAAAAAAGCATTTCTGGCCAGTGAATGATGGGATTTGGGTTTTGGAAGAGGCATTTTGTTTGTTCATTTGTTCCTTGTTTTGGCTGGTTTTTAAATTTTTTTTTTATTTACTACAGTGTTCTCTATTCCTTAGCATATGTTAATAAAACACAAACTTTAGGGCTGTTAGTTGAATCTCATAATTGGAATTAAAAGGGAAAGCAGCTTTTATACTGGGGCTAAAACAGTTTTGGGCCAAAAATTTCTGACTTTTTTGAATGGAGACACATTCAGCCACATCAGTCGAAAAAGCTGTTCCTGCTGGCCCTGCTGTGTGTTGGGCTGCAGCTACCAATTCTGCACTTGAAGACACCTCTGAAGCTTCTAACCACTGTACAGTAGCCATACCTGGATAGATGTGTGCCAGCAAGGATGGAGTGTTCCTGGTATGAAACCTTAACCCCTTTTTCACCCTGGGAATTCCCTCTAACCGTGCCATAATGTGACCTGTACTGCAGCCATCTCCTTCCTTTGAAAAAGAGGGAATTTCTGTCACTGCCTGCTGGGCACCTTCACCCTTAGCAAATCAATTCATATTTAGTGTTGGTGTTTAGTGACCCATTACCCTGCATCTAGCAAATTGTGTTGGTGTTTAGTGAACAAAGATGACTACACATGAAATGCGTCTCTCTCTTGAAGATGTTTAAATATTTTCTCAGAATATTTTGAAATAGCTGTTTAAGGTGCGTAGTTCCTTTCCTCTTTTTTTCTTTTCCTTCCAAGTGTTGCTCTGCTTGGCAGTAGGTGCCTTCAGATAATCTGAGTTCAGTATTTTCAGCTGTTGAGCCCTCCACATGTTGTTCTCCTTGCTCTTAGTCAAGAGGCTTTGTGTGGTATTTCGGGAAGGGGCCATGGCAAGTATGTGCTGGACTGTAATAAGCTAAAGCAAGACAATACATTTCCCATAATTAATGCTGATTCCATGAAAAACAGCAGCCAGCTTTTGAGGAAGCACTGACTCTGTGTGATGCTCTGTCCTAATTAAAAACTCAGACAAAACAGTTTTACGAGGAGTGCTGCTGTATGAAACGTGTAAGTCAGGCACTGCTCCAGTGCTGGAGATCCCAGGCACGGCCGCCTGCCTTACGAAACCTCTCCTGGCACAGGCAGGTGCAGCTCTGCTCTGCTCACAAACAGATTTTGATGCCAAGCCCTGCCCCCGAGTTTGAAACCAGTTCCCAGTGTGGTTTGCTAATCATTGATGAATGTTTTTACCAGCAAGGAGTTCCTCACATGTTTTACAACCTGTATATTAAAAACCACTGTAGCGTTACAGATGCCTCTTCTCTTTTTCATTCTGGTGTGGATTTCAGTGAGGTCTGTGTAGTTCTCAGCTGAAACGAATAACCTTTTTGCATGGAAAATAAAGTTACCCACCCCAAAAGAGTCTGTCAGTGTTTTCCATGCAGTGCCTGGAGGTACATTTATCTTGACTGTCTCTTGTAGGTCTTAGTATGTTTCTGGTTTGTTACTTGGATTGTCCCTTATGTCTTCATGTCTAGAACCCAGAGGAGTGCTGGTGACTTGAGGGTTGGGAAGACCCCCTGCATAAGGCAGTAATACACCATTGTGGGGGTTTTGTTGCTTTATTGTTGCTAACTCTGAGGTGTGATCAGCTAATGCATGCTCAGACTGCTGGTTTGTCCTCACATTTCTAAACTATCCTGTGCTTGCTAGAGGAAGCTGAAATTAAATGCACAACTTGAATGTACAAATCAGAAGAAGTATATTATCAATATAAAGGATGTGTGTCGTAAATGCGTTTAAAGAAATCAATCTTTCCATCAATTCCTTACTCAGTACTGATTTTACTTTACATGTGTTATTGTATCTAATACAATGTAATTTTTCAAAAATGCCTATTTGCTCCTTGCTTTCTTTGGTTTCTAATGCTTGATTTCCCTTACTAATTTATTCTCCCTTGCTTTTTTTCTTTTTTTGTTTTTCTTCTTTCTGCAGCTGAAGAATGCAGTGCTGATTCTGACCTGAACTTTCTTATTCCCATCGCAGTGGGCGTGGCACTTGGATTCCTTATCATTCTTGTCTTTATATCTTACATCATTGGAAGAAGAAAAAGTCGTACTGGCTATCAGTCTGTATAATCTCTTAATTCATCTCTCTTGCCCACCTTCCCTGTTCTTTTCCCTTTCCCACACTTCCTGACCTGCTCCTTAAAAAAAAAAAAAAGAGAAAAACAAATTAATTCAAGGTTTCTTTATTTAAAAAGTCAAAGTCACTTCATGACAATAACATGCCATGAGTCTGAGGATCAGTTACAGAAGCTACTGTATGACTTTGGAGAAAGTAAGTGTTCTGAGGACCAGAGCATTGAGCAGAGTTGGTGTGTCCCTGTGGGAAATGTGATTTTTTTGTAAAGAAGACATCTACAAAACTTTCTGTCATTTAATCTTTTTATACAAGAAAATTTCTAGATACCTACAGCTTGTCTTGGTTAATGCTACAGCTAAAACTATAATTAAAAGTGTGAATGCTCTGTCAAAAGGGACAGTACATGCAGTGGAAAAATGAATACCCAGCTCTCAACAGATTTCTGTTGGCATATGGCTATTCTTGTGAATCAGCCTGAATTTCCTGTTCCTTCTGAATGTAAAAGTAGTACCTGATCTCACTAATATCTTAATATTATGAGAAGAACATCTGATCCTTCTAGTAAATTAATTTGTTTAACATCATATGGAGAAGCTGACTGCTAATGTAAGTTGAATAGCTTTGCACTACTGTGGTGTCTAGATTTGCCAAGATAAGGTTCAGGTCTGGAGAACTCTGGCTACTCAGAAAAGGCAACAGTCTGCTGAAGGAAATGTCTCCTGTGCTATTTTGTTGAACTACATTTTTCCTTTTGTTCTGAGCTCAATTGTGAAATGAGGGTGGGAGGCTGGAATTTCACTGGCTGCAGTTTCTCTCAGCTTAGATTCTGAACATAAAAGAAACTACACAGCGTTGGTCCGTGTGAGGCTCAAAAGTATTTTGAGAGCACTCAGACTGACTAAGAACACAGATTGCCCAGAAATTCCTGCAGTTCCTTTGGACAGCTTTCATAGGTTAACACATGATCACTGAAAAGCTGTGATCTCTGAATGCAAGTGGAGATACAAAACATTTCAGATTTGATAGAATTAATCTGCATTTAACCTCATTATTGCTGTCTCAGTGTAAGAACACAAAATATCTAGCATGAGGAATGCTGATCATAAAACAGAAATGAATATATGTATAATGAAGAAAGTGACTTCCAAAGGAAGAAGACATCTTACCTGTTTGATGATGCTTTCTTTATTATTCATGCCATACCTTTGCAATTCTATGTTCCATATCTAAACTGTACCAAAATTGAATTTAGTGGTTTGTGGTTGTGTTCTGCTTCATTCCCATCAGGTTCACGTTGATGGAATGAAAGAAGCCTCTTGCCTTTAAACCTTTTGGTCCTTTAAAGCCTTTTGCAGCCAGTCAGCCCTGGGAGTGCACAAAGTTCTGTCCTCTGCAGCAAGCGTTTACTAAAGCTGCTTCAGTCTTTCATGTCTTTGTGCATTGACCCTGTATCCATGTTGTGAGGCAACCACCTTCAGTAATTCACCTACACAAAGGTGACAGCCAACACTGATGTTTAGGCAACTCACAATAGCTGTGTATTCAGGGAAGGGAGTTTTTCAAAGACTTAATTTTAATGTTTGAGAAATACCTGTACATTCAATTATTCTTGTCCTCACCGTGACCAAAGATACATCTACCTGATTCTGACAAAAGTGATTCCGTAGTACAAATGGGCTCTTGGACCAAGTTGTCTTTTTTTTTTTTTTTTTTTTTTTTTTTTTTTTAGGAATGTAATTAAATGCTGCTGAGGTGGACTGTGTGCTTTAGGTTTGGTTGTCTTGGTCTCTTGTATTGTACCTTTGCTCTCGCAATACTTGATTTCCCTGCCAGTGTTAAATGGGATTGTTTCAGGTGGCATTTTCTGAGTACACCCACTTGTCAGTGTGGTGTTTTCTCTGCTGCCACCAGATGGATTACAGCTATGTTTTCATGCTGAGATTGCAGACAGAAGGTTTTAATATCACTTTTGCTAGGCTATCTTAGTGAAATGTGGTCATTTCCTAGATGCAAACACATACACATATATATATTTTGTATATACATAGAAAGTATTATTTTGAGCTTCAACAGAGGCAAAAAAAAAAATTATCCAGCACTTTAAGGTTGTTGCAGCATGAAGAGTGGTGTGTACAATTTTCCAGATCTTAAAATGAGTGTACAAATATGCTGACAGCAGAATATATATATGGAAAATAAAGTTAATTATTGTGTTTATAAAGCTTTGTTTCTGTCTAAGTAGACACAAATGCCATTTCCGAGAGCTTTTCAATTTTCAATGAGCTTGGATCTTGATATTTGTGAGGAAACAGAAGCTTTTTCTTCTAAGCTATTCACAGATTTACATCCAAATCAGTTGATTTTTGTGTTGATTTGGTCAAAGCATGGGTCCAGCATCTGCTAAAGCACCTCCTCTTCCAACAGAATCTTTCCAATAGGGAATAGATATTAAGGTTTTTTCTTGTTGCTAGTGTGAAGGCTGTTAATTTTGATAGCATGAAACACAATGACTTTGGTTTCCTTTTAAGACCCCCACAAATCCAAATCCTTTAAAAGAGCTAAAGCAATTGGCAGACAGATAAATGCTTGTGGGTTTAACTTACTTCTGATGTCAAAAGAAGAGCTACTTCCTCAGCAGCACCCTCCTTAGCAGAAGCCAGTTTCTGTTGGTCAGAAGATGCCCTTGCAGATAATTTGTGCAGGCAGAATGAACATGTTGCCCTGGTTCTATTAGTGCCATCTGGATAATGACAACTGAGCAGGATTAGTTCCTAAACTAACTCTGGTTCAGGTATTTAACAGTTGTTAATAAATAATTTTTGCCAGATGGTTGGTTGTGATGCTTGGTGAACAGTGACTCGTACTGTGCTGGGCTCCTGAACTCTTTGTCTGGGGAAGTTTCAAGTGCTCAGAATTCCAGGATGTTGTTACATGCTGCTTGGAAATTCAGTCCTTAATTGGCAACACAAACTGCATCTCTTAACACCAGTGTTTCAAAAATGCCACCACAGAGTTAATTTTACTGCAGTTGCTTTATTTTAAATACAAAAAATCACTTCTTAGAGACTGATAGAGATCAGGAAATGACAGCAGATAAAGTTCCTTGGCTATGGATGTAGGACAAACATACCATAATGCCCCTGTTCAGTCAGTAATTTTAGTAAGTGTGCTTTCCAAGTAGTACATTATCCCAAGGCGTCCTGTCCTGCTGTGTTCTCACAGCTCCCAACAAGCAGAGTGCACCTGGTCTCTGTCACATCCGAGGGAGGCTTGGGCTGCTCAGGGCAGCCTTTGGGGGTGATAAACTGATGCCTTCACTCACCCCAACTCTGACCCCTTAACCGTGAAAGGACTGAGCATTTTCCTGCATTTTGCTCCAGCATTATAGCTGTGACCTCTCTGGAATGGGGAAGGAGAGGTCTGAAAACTTCGGACATTTCTGTGCCTAATCAGGAGGTGCTGCCAACCTATGAACCGTGACGGGAGAGCAGAGCTCCTCTCACTCATCCCTGTCCAACAGACTGGGTGAGGATTCCTGGGGCAGAGAGAGGTACTGGAGTGAGGAGGAGGGAGGGAGAAATGCATTAATCTTCCCCGCTTTAGAAAGGAGCAGCTGGAAGGCTTCAAGGGCAAACGATTTTCTGTGGCCCTTGCTCAACACCTTGGGTGTGCTGAACAAGATGTGTAAAATGGTGCAGTTAAGATGCTTCTGGGGCTGGAGATCCTAGAATGCATTTTGAGAGCTGCCATTTTCACTTTTCAACTGTTATTGCAGTCATAATCCAGAACTTTTGCTGTTTATAATTTTAACAATAATAGTGCTAATAAACTACCTCATTTTTAGCTTTTGCCTGAGAAATGCACATAAAACTATGCTAAAAAATAAAATTTAAAGCAGGAAAGATGCATTCCACAGGGATCACTCATAAAAGACCATATGAAAATAGCATTTGCATACCAGAGATTTTTTTTTCAATCAAAAGGGGAATCTTTTGCAGGTTCTCTCCCCAGGGGAAACTTTAATTTTCGCTAATAATGATTTACATCAGAAGATGAAACATGTGGATCCATGTTGCATTGCATCTAACACGCTCCACTGGTTTCCTAACTACGAACAAAAATAAATTAACAATAATCTCCATGTGCCTTTTCCTAGCAGAAAAAAAGTGCTGTCTTGATGTTTTTTAAAAAGGTAAAAGCCTCTGATTGACTTAATCTAAGTGCCTGGTGTGGGCAGGGGCTACTTCCCAATGTTGAGTGTGAAGATGATTCGGCCCAGGAAGCGGTCACTGTTCAGGTCGTTGATAATTCCTTTCCCATTCAGACGGCACTGAATGGGGACCAAGTAGTTCTTCTGCACATCTGTAAAGTGCATAGCCACCAGTGGGGAGGTGTAGTTGATCTGGAAAGAAGGCAGATTTAAATGCAATTTAAAGTTTAAAGGGAGATTTAAATGTAATTTTTGAGGGAGCAGGAAAGGAGGCAGGGCTTTTATGTTTGATAAAATAATTTGTAAATGGCTCGGGTTCCAAGCACCTGAAAGTGTCTGCCTGCTGTCCATCAGGGTCTCTCAGCATGCTGAGGCTTTCTGTCTCTGTGCCTTAGCAAGATGGGATCACTATATATTGCCTCTTAGGGTCGTTGCCCAGGACAACACCAGACCACGGGATTCTCAAATGTTTTCTGCTGTCCTAAAAACCACACCCACCCACTCACACCCACTCTGATACACTCACACAGACACAGAATTACACACACTCTTGCACACACAGTTACACATTCACACACTGTTACACACACTCGCATGCACACTTTGTCAAACACAGAAACAGAGCACTGTCATCCCAGTGCCTGTGGCCTCTGTCCTGCCCACATCTGCCCAAAATAGCCTCAGAGCACATCTCTGCAGCAGCTCCTGCCCTCCCATTCCCAAGGAAGCATAACAGAGATGCCAGACCCTTACTCACGTGGGTGAACTTGCCGTAGTAGGGATAATACATGAGGTCAAATGTCCCATTCCCAGGGTAGAAGTCCACCGACCTGAGGTGACTCTCATTGCCTTTCTGTGGTCAGAAAAAAACAGAGGCATACGCACACACATAGGACATGGGACACAAAATACAGTTCTCTTCAGAGCTTGTCTCAGAGCAAATGTCCCTTGCCAGAGCCCAGCTGAGTCAGCTGTGCTGTGCTTGCTGTGAACCCAGTGACTGCCCTGCTTCCAGCCAGGGAAGTGTGGAGCTATGGAGGCATGGGAAGGGTTACAGTTTGCTGCCTGTTGGTTCCCTGCTGCACCTTTGCTCTCCAAGGGTGTGATCCAGCAGCTGCCTGGGCAGTGGGGGCCTTTCCTTCACCCCATTGCTGTTGGCTTACAGGGTGTCCCCCAGGACTGAGGATGCTGCAGAGCAGCTGGAGAGGGATATGAGCAGTTCCTACACCTTCCCACTGAGCTCCAGGCTCTAGCTGGGACCTGGCACCCCGACCCCCAGGCTGCCCCAGGGGCTGAGTATGGTGGTGCCTGTGAGCTTGCAGGAGCAACATGGGAAGCAGGAGACTGGGACCTCTTTCAGCAAACTAGCTTCCAATTGTGCCAACACATGGGCAGCATGGGATCCTGTGGGGTTTTGGGGCTAAAATGAGGACAAACTGTGCTGGTGTCCCTCAGGAGGAGACATTTGGCCTTGTACCCACCACGATGCTGAGCATGGAGGAAAGCAGTACCTGCACTTTGCAGTCCACACTCACGGGGACCCCGGCACCAGGGCGGTAGCCTATGATCTGCAAAAGCAAAAAACATCCATGCTTGTATGAAATGCAGTGCCAAGCACATGCTGCTTCCCTTCTTCAGGGCTTAAACCTTTCTGGGTGCCAGACACATTGCTCAAGACAGGAGCTGTGTGTCCCTGCAGCAGGGTCTGCCACCCCACACAGTGCAACCTGCCCATGGCTGAGTGCCAGATTGCTGCCTGAGAACAGGAGCAAAGCAGAGAACACAGAGAGAGTCTAGAGCCCCAGGAGTAACACAGCCTCTTCCCCACACAGTTCTCATCGCCCCTATGCTTATTTTCCCAGCAGTGAGCATTGAACCACTGTGCTATTAGACTTCAATTAAATTAAATTCTAAGAAAATTCCCATTGTAAAGCGTCTGGGGTTTGGGGTGTTCCCCTAAAGCTCAGTTCCCCACGAAGACGGGCCTGGCAGAAGACCCTCCAAGAACTAAGGCCTCAGCAAATCAAATGGAGCAAGTTTTATAGTGGGTTTTTTTAATGTTTTCTAGCAGATATGGCCAGCAGGTTTGGGAATTCTAGTTCCCTTTTTCCCTGAGCCTGAGAAATGAAAGAGTTTCAGTCCCTGTGTGGTCCTCATCACACTGGGATGCCCCAAAGGAAAAAATTAAAAGAAGCAGCTTTCTCTGTACCCGGTTCATCTTCAGCAGGATGCAGGGCTGGCCTTTTGAGTAGCCAAAGGTTGGGTCCTCGATGCCAGAGCAGTTCTGCAGCAGCGAGCGCTTGAACTGGCAGGCCTTCTTCTCCTCACTGTCATTTCCCCCTTGGATGAAGTACTGTCCTGGGACACACTCAATATTCTTCTCCTCCTGAACTTTGTCATCATAAGCTGGTGAGGACCAAGAGACTTGTTAAAATCCCCCAAGACCTGCATATTCCCAGACTCTCAGAGGACATCCATATGTCAAGAGCATTAGGAAGTCATACCTGGAAAGGCAAACCTCCCTCCCACAAAAGCTCCCATGACCTTGTGAGCCTCCCTTTCCAGATGTGGCTCGTGAGGTGCCCAGGAGGAGACCCCTGCACCACATGCATGTATCCATGGATAAAAACAACCTCACCTGCTAGGAAGTGGTGCATGCTGTCCACGTAGGGCTGCCATGTGTTGGGCTGGGAGACATTGAAGGCAATGGTGAACCCATTCAAGTATGGTCTGATCATCACTCCTGAAGGAGACAGACCCTGATGAAGCAAGTGTAGGTGGACCAGCCATGGGCTTGGGCTGTGTGTCACAGGGCTAGTGCTTTGTGACTGGGCTTGGGCCAGGCACAGGCATGAGAGAGGCAGCATCAGCTCACGAATCAACTCTCTTCTTCACCTACTGATTCCTCACCTTCATTTCACCCCAAACACATTAAAATATCCCAGGAAACATGGGAGATATAGAGGGCCTCAGTAGTGTTGTGGGTTAGTGATGGGCCTGGGGTTGCACAGACTGGCTGCAGGTCCCCCTGTGTTCCCAGCTGTGTGGGGCAGTTCCAGACAAGGAGCAGGGCAAGGGGCCCTTCTGTTTCCCACCAACACAAAAACACAGAGACAGTGCTGTATCTGACATAGGGAAAGGATTTTCTGAACATTCTCTTGCCAGAACTCGCCCACATAATAATACATAAAAGCTACTCTTGAATTGTATTTTATTTTGAAGGCATGAGGTATAAAGGGCCAGCACCTGAAATGCATCAGCATCACCTATGAAATACCCAAACTTGGCTTTTACCTTGAGAATAATGACAACAATAAACAGTGCTGTTAGAATAACAATTAGTATCATCAGGGTGAATGCTTCTCATGGGGCTTTTTAAGATGTCTGATCCTCTGCAGAGAAGCTGCAGCTCTGCCAGTGCCATGAGGTGAAAACAGCCTGTGTTAGGGAGGGCTAGGTGACTGTAGGAGTGCACAGCTCCAGCAGGTCCTAGCCTGAGGTCCTAGCCATGCCATTTCTGTGGGACACTGATGGGTAGAGGTGCCCAAGGCCAGACTGGCTGGGGTACATACCTGGCGGAGACACTCGGTCCCGGAACCTGGGCGTGTAGGGGCTCAGCGTGAGTAGCATCACATAGAGGCAAAAGGCAAACATTCCCGCCAGGCACGTGTAGAAAATGAAGTAAAACAGTAAGATCAAGCCTGCAAAAGACACAGGCATGTCGCTGTTAAGGCAACCAGAGCACATCCCGTGGGATGTGTCCCACAGGGATGCACAGACGTGCTCAGCACGGCGTCCTCTGCAGCTCTGAGTCCGTGGTGGAGGTGGGAGCTTGCACCTCCAGCCCTGCACACAGACTCTGGTGTTTCTGGGTGCAGGACTGCCAACTGCTCCAGGGCCAGGGTAGCTGCTGTTTGGTTCTGTGTCCCTTTTGCTGCATGGCCCTTCCCAGAGCTGGGTCAGGGCCAGGTGTGTGTGTCCACCTGCCTCAGCTCTCTCCAACAGATGGACCCAACACTCCCCCTTGACCTTCCAACCTCCTCCTGGCATGGTAACATGCAAAGGTACCCAGTGGCTCCAACCAAACTCCCGATGGGGCTGTGGGGCAATGCTCCTGCCCTGACTCCTCTCCCCTACATGGGAAAGGACCCTGATGCTGGGACTGAGCAAGCAGCATTGCTCAGAGCTGCAGCACCACTGACTGTTTCATAGCCCAGACATTCAGGGAATGGGTTTGTTTTTCCTCTGGACCAGGCTGATGGCTGAGGATGTCTCAAGAGGCCACAGCCTATGAATAAAACCGAGCAGCTCAGAAAGCAAAGCGAAGCCCTAACCCAAATATTTCCCAGGAGAAATGTTCCGGCGGCTTGGAGGGAGCCCTGGGAACACAGATGTACACTCCTGCCGTGCTTCTGCCAGGGCCACTGTGCTGGGAAACACTGTGGGGCTGTGATCTGCTGAGGGCTAAGCTGGGGCAGATGGGACCATCACTGCTGCTGGTGGCATAGAAGGACCAATGTCCAGCCCTGCCAAAGTGATGCTGGATGGTGTTTCTGCACCAGCTTTGTAGAGCTGGAGCTGCTGCTGGAGCATCAAATTGATGCTCGTTGGGACCTCTTCCCACTACTGCTCCCATTTTTATGTTTCCTGCAGTGCAGCAGAGAGTGTTGTCACCAGCAGAGAGGGGGGGTGAAGCCTTTCCCAGGGATCACCTTGTGGCCAGTTGTCTCCCTGCATTTGCTGAGTGCAAGTCCCCTGAAGCCCCCATCCCAGGGGACACTTTTAGAGCCAGCACAGGGGTGCAGCCCTAGGCTGGGCAAATTTCCTTCTCCCCACACATGAGATGAGAGTGGGAAAGTTCAGCTCCACTCACCTCCAAATGCTCTCACTTTTAAATAAATTTTGACTTTCATAGTACCTTCTCCTGCCCTCGTGTAGAGACATGTGAGCACATGTGTGTGCACCAAGGTCATGTATGTTCATGGGCAGCGGGGACACAGAACAGTGCACAGTGATCCCAGGGAGGACAGGAGGATGCTGCACCCGCCTCAGTGCTGCTAGCACAGCCAGCAGTAGCCTGCCAGAGTCACATCCACACCAGACTGAGCAAATCCTCTCATAAGGATCTTCTCAGGACCTGGAAGAGCCTCCAGAAAACCAAACCTCTATCACTAAGGACTGTCACCCTCCTGCTGTCACACTTCGGTCTATGCCTTCCCATCCTGCAGAGAAGCTGAAAAACTGGTCTGCCTCTATGGCCAGCAAAGGGCACAAACATGAATGTCAGGGTCTGTCCCAGACTCATATTTGCAGGTTTTCAGACTCCTCTGGTGCTGCTGGGCAGCTTCCTCTGTTTCTCCCAGCTGCTACCACAGACTTTGCAGGAGTTTTTGCAGGCCTTTGCAGAGCTCTTGGCAGGGGCATGGGAGGGCTGTGGGGCTTGTGGTGCATTGCCAGTGCCAGCCAAGGGCTGCAAACACCAAGCAGCAGCTCCTGGTAGTTCACAGCCTTATGCTGGTGGATGTGCAGGTGGCTCTGGGTCAGGGTGGAATTTTCCTTCTGCCAAGGGGGCTGTGTGCTGAGAACAGAGCTGCAAAGGTGGGTAGCACTGTGTGTGCTTGTGGCACCTTAGTTTTGGACCAAGCCTGCAGCAGTGCTCACCCCACAGGTGATCTTTACCACCCGGGGCACCTCCAGACTCAGCAATAATTTTTGAAGGCCACATGGATGTGGATAAAGTAGACAGGGCACTCAGAACCATCTGAGCTGGCACATCCCAGTCCACCAGCTCTGACAGCACTGTGGGTCCTGTTGTGGGCACCCTGTCACTACTTGGGGAGCCATGGGGTGACAGTGCTGACCAGCCCTTCCCTTCCCTGTCTAGAGCCAGGGCTCATGCAGGCAGGGAGGGCTGCTCTGCCCCACGGTGTGCACCCTCCACAAAACACCTGCCCCACAGCCTGGGCACTCCTCCCCCACCAACCTGACCATGCCAAAGCCATTGTCCCAGGGGTACCTGACTTACACAGGCAGGGGCAGGAGTGCTGCTGGCAGCAGGGATGCACAGCTGCAGCAGACTGCCCTGCAGCTCTCATGGTTGGAACTTCTTTTCTAAACTTCTTTCTGGGACATGGTCTGGGCAGCCTGAAATCTTTGCTTTCACATTCTCCCTCAACATTAACCTCCAGACCAAGGGTAACTTTTGCATGGTTTTCTGCTTGTCCTCCTCACCAATTATTTATTGCACTAGTTAGAAACATTAACACTAAAGAAATGGGCAGGGGTGGTCAGTCCAAGCTATCAAGGACATTCACAGGCAAGTGAATCCATTGTGAAGCAGAAAAGGCAACAATCCCCAAAAGTGGGGCTTGAGCAAGGACCTACCCCAGCTCTTGGCTGTTCTCCCCAAGCATGTTCTCTCCTCCGGGTTCCACAAGAATATCTTCATCTCCCCAGCCAGGTCTGCCCAGGTTTTGCTCCCCATGTCTGCCTTAGGCTTGTGCTTCTCTCTGTCAGGATCCTGGACCTTCTCCTCGTGCTTTTTTTCCTGGAAGAGTTGCAGAACACAACCCCCACAGGCAAGCTGAACTTCTCATTGGCCAAAAATAAATCCAAAAGCACTTAATATCTGGAAATGTTTCAAATTTCCATTTTCCCATCATCACTCTTGAGTTAAAGAAAGGCAGTTTTGGCTGTTCCAACTTAGAACCCAGCATTCATTTTTCCATGACATGTACGTCACTGCTGTCACACTGGGTACAGTCTCCTTGTGCTGGCATTTACAGAAATTCATCTTTTTCCACCTGCATGAACATGACCAAAGAAAACCTGTGATCTTGGAACACTGGGACTGTTCCCACACTTCTGTAACATCTCTGAGTTCAGATGCACATTCTCTGTGCTGCCACAGATGATAGCAGGCAGCAGTATTTAAGAGATCAACCAGCTTGTTTTTCTTGGCATGTCAGCAAGTGTTCAGTCTTTGAAGAAATTCCTGCGTTACTTTTTTGATTACACTAAGTTCCAGGAAAAAACATCTCCCCAGGTTGCAAGAGTTTGTGTTTTGCCTAAGAGGTGAAAAGTTGTTTGTCCAGAACTCAGGAACACAAATCTCTCTGTACCTGTGCTTGGGCAAGAGTCACTTGAGACACGGAAGCCGTCCTTCATTCCCCTTGAATCCGGGCAGGTCTCCAAAAACAGGCTGGTGGGAGAAGGTGCTGACCTTGCTTTCAGCTCGGGGCAGGGTTGGGCGAGGCACCGCCGGGGAGAAGGGCAATGCTGTGATTGGGATGGGTTCATCACCTCCCCACATTTTAATGCAAACGTTGCTGGGGGCTCAGCCGCTCCGGGCTGGGTCAGAGTCTGGCTCGCCCGAATCTGACACAGCTCCCCGAGGCTGCTGTGCCTGCTCCAGGCGTGGATCCACAGCAGCTGCACTGCAGGATCGCCCCTGCACTCAGAGTCATGGAAACCTGCCGGCCGCGGGCACCTGTTGGAGCCGGGACCCACTGATAGGAATTTGCAAACCGTGGGTTGCCCCAGGGGAGCCCAGGACAGCTTGGCAAAAGCATTGCTTGGAACTCCTTTGAGTTGGGGGCGAGAAATTAAACTCTGCTCAGACACACAAATGCTGCAAAACAGTGAGAACGGGGGGAGAATACTGACTCCAAAGCCTGAATGTGTCCTTTGGGGAGCCTGGGCAGAGCAAGGGTTGTAAACCATCCCCATCCCACTGACTGCCCTGATGGGCTCTAAATAAGGCCCCGGTGGGGCTCTTCTGGGACAACTCTTGCATCAGAGTGCTGCTGCCAGAAAATGCCCACAGCTGCCTGTACGGCCAAGGCAGTGCTTGGCACAGGTCCCACACCCCAGGCTGGAGCCCGTCCTGAGCCAGCTCCTGAGGTGCAGGGTACACAGGGTACAGGGCTGATGAAAGCAGCAGATTTTGGAGCTGGGAAACAGCAGCCCCTGCACGAGTCACCAGCAGGGACATGGGACAGGAGATGTGGGGGCTGTACCCTGCCAGGACCCTCGCAAGGGAATAAGTGACCGACAAAAAGGGGGAGGAGGAGGTGTTCTTCTTCCCACTCTCCCCATTACATAAAAGAGATACCAGCAGATATTTTGGAAACATTTCTTCAGGCTGCCAGAGTAGGGGGGACTGCCCAGATGAACTCCACACTGGTGCTTAGTGCTGCACTGGGAAAAGCCCTCTGAATTTCATACAAACTTCTACTGGAGGCAGCAGGAGCCCACACTCAGAAGCTGCTACCAATACTTAGAACTGGGGAATATGGGGACAACCTCCCCCACCCTGGGAACTGAAGGAGGCTTTTGCAAGGAGGGAACTTTCCAGCTCTTCTGGCTCTAGGCTCTGTGACCCTTCCCTTGGTGAAGAGTCCTGTTCTACTGGCTGGGAAAGGCTACGAGGGTTCCATGGCAGCCTGGGGAGGCTGAGGAACCCCCAGGTTCGCCCCAGGTTCACCCCATGGGTCTCTGTGGGGCAGATGGGCAAGATGGGATGATCCCAGTACCAGGTCCCTGGCAGATGTCTCAGCTACAGAGCTAGGTTTGGTCTGAAATGAAGCACAAGTGGTTTATCTTTGCAGCCCAGGACAGACATGTTCTTGGAACAGTCCCTTGCACCTGGACAAGGGACAGAAGGAGTGGCAGGGGCTGGGACAGGAGTGCAGTGGGGCAGGGACAAGCCAGAGCCATGGCAGGATATGTTGGGACACTGGACAGCTCTGAGTCTTTGCCTGTTGTAACAGCTTGAGGAGAAAATCTGGGGTTCATCTCTGGCAAAATCATTCTGTGCTGACTGTTGTGGGTGTCCTGGGAGACCTTTCCCCCATTCTCACCTCAGACCAGGTCAGCTCTTGATGTTGGATTCCTCCTGCTGAAATCCAGGTTTGCAAATGGTCACCCTGCCCAGGTGTTCCTTACCCTTCCAGTCCCCCTCACCACCCAGCACCACTGGCCAGACCTGCCACTGCCCTTTTCCCCCCCACCAACCCCTCATACAAACTGTTTTGCCTAAGGGACAAAGCAGCATTTCCTAAAGCAAAGTAGCTACAAATTTATCAGCCACAAAGCAGGTCCTTGCAGCAACTCCCACCTCACTTTGTGAAATGAGGCTAGCACCCCTCAAAATACTCACCACCTTCTGGCTGGGGCTCCTGAGCTGGCCCTCCATGCCACTGGTGCTGGTGTTCCTGTCCATTCTTGAGTGGGAAACATAAAAAAAGTGAGTGTTAGCATAGCAGCACTGGCCCCCGTGTGCCAGTGTTGTGTATTCCTGGCTCTCAGAGACTCACAGACAGAGTCCCCCTCCCCAGGACTGCCCATCAGCGCTACAGCACCCCTAAAACAGCAGCTATGCCAAGGCTGTGGGGAACAACGCTGTTTCCCTCCCTACCCTGCAGAACCTTGCTGTCCAGGAGTGGATCAAAAAATAACTTGCCTTCCTAAAAGGGGATAAGCTCAACTCAGCAGGATCCTATCTTGAGTCCTCTGGCATCTTGTCCCCTTTGCAGCACCCTGGCTGCATCCTGTATTTGAGTTCCCATCACTGCCGGCCAATGCCCTACATGGGGAGGCCAGGCTCTTCCTCCAGGAGACCGTGTAGCTGTTAATAAACATTAACAAATCGCTGGGGTTTCCGATGGCGAGAAGTGTCGGTCAATGTGTGCTTGTCAGTCACAGCGGGGCCGGGGTTAATGATTGCGAAATCTGTTTTGCGGTGAAAGGGCTAGTGAGAGGGGCAGGCAGGTCTATATTTATCCCCGCGAACAGAGACACCCAGGAGTTCACAGCACCCGTTTCCTTGCCTCAGGTTTAAGAGCCCCTCAGACAAAATCCGCAGGCACACCTTGCCGTGATACCCTGCAGACCGGGGCTGGGAAGTGTCAGATTTTCCTCCATTAGTGAATTACAGGCATGAGATGATGCACTGGGGCATCCGGGGTGAGTGCTGGAGTCCTGTTGCTGGATGCCTGCAGGGGCTGCCCGTCCCTGGTTTTGTCCGCGCAGCTCTCGAGGAGCACCGGGGCTCGTTTTACACGTCTGTCCCAGCCTGAGCTCGGCACCATCCACCTGCTCCTTTTCTTGGCCCGTTTCCAATGGCACCAGTGACCTTCCTTTCGCCAGAGAGCCAGGCCCTGTTCAAGGGTGCGGAAAGGCTGCCTTGCCCCTGGCTGGGACTTTGCCCGAAGGCGGGGGACATCTGTCCCCAGCTCCCGCAGGGCTGCACGGTGCCGTCCCAGCCGGCAAAGCACCATTTCTCCATTTCCTCTCCTGAGTATGGCTGAAAGCCGCTCACCGGCTGTGCTAATAAATGGGCGCAGCGGGAAACAAAGAGGTCTGGCAGCTGCCCCGGGCTGAGCGGAGTTGGCCGGGGCTGCCACTCGACCGCCACCGGTACCGGTACCGGTGCCTGCCCGCAGCCAACCAGCCGGCAGGAGGGCACGCTGGCAGCTGTGCCCACAGCTGTGCCCACAGCTGGATCTCCTGGCCAGGCTGGCGCCGTTGGGGCAAGAAGCTCGGGAGGTGGAATGGGATACAGGGATTTAACATGGCCTGGGCAACTGTAGGGCACCAACAGCTCCCCGGGAACAAACGCGCCCTGTGCCACTGCACAGCCCGGTCCCGCACGGGAGGGGGAGATGAGACCTGTCTCCTCCATCAGTAGCACAGGGTGGAGGCGACTGAGCAGGAGCGGACCAGTGCCAGCCCCTCTGTCACAGCCAGTTTGGGGTTCCTCTAGTTCATCCGAGGTAAATAACCTCTGTTTTCTCTGGAGATGATGTGTTCTTTGCCATTAATTGATCTGGGCATTTGCCTCTCGTATCACTGTCAGTGTGCACTTTCCCTTTTCTCCTGGGAGAAGCTGGTCATTAGGCTCTTATCCAGTAAAAGTGTGGATTTTTTAAAGCAGAGATAGGATTAGTTTCTTTTAACTTGAAATAATTACATGAATTGTACTTAGCATTTCTCAGGCCAGGACATTAGAGTCATTTACAAGAAATTATGTAGCCTGCTGGGAAAACCCATTTTGCAGATAGGATATGGAAAACAGAGGTTGAGGGCCTGTTCTTGCTCCTTGGCCATGGACACGGAGATTGCAGATGATTGCATAGGGCACTGGCAGCAACAGGCACTGCCACCCGAGCGGAGATCTCGGAGCGCCGAGAAATGAAACGCTGGTCCGGTGGCCGTGTCGGGGGTGGCTGCCCGGGACTGTCATCTGCATCTCAGGAAGGAGGGAGATGGGGAGAACGAGGCAGCAGAGGTGTGCCCCAAACGGGAGATTTTGGCAAAGGACAGATTGTCCTGGGGCAGCTGGACTGGAGCAGGGTGGGTGCTGCTGAAGGCAAAGGGATGGAGAAAGGTGGGGAGAGAGGTGGGGAGCCCCTCTGGCCAAGCTGCCGGTGAGCGCGCTGAGATCTCCCAGAGGCGGGACAGGATCGCTGTCCCTTCGGAGACGGAGCAGGAGCTCTGTCCTCTCCGGAGAAGGGGCGGGAGCTCTGTCCCTCCCTCCCCAAGCCCCCTTGGGGAAAGGCCTCCAGCGGGGTGGCTCCGGGGCCGAGCAGCCGCTTTGGCCAGAGCCGCACGTCGCCGATCCCC
>JANPWX010017463.1:61532-93013 GCA_024734555.1 Trochalopteron elliotii
CCCCCGGGGAGGTCGGAGACCCCTCGTACCTAATCGCGATTTCCCCTCCCTTCCCACCGCCCCGGCCGGGATGAGCCCCCAGCTCCCCGCCCGTGCGCTGCCGGGCCCGCAGCCGGAGCCAGGGGGTCACAGCTCCCACGGTGACGCGTTTTCAGCAGAAAAATGGGACGAAAGGAAAGGGGCTGGGAAGAGGGAGGCTTGGTGCCATCTGCCCCCGGTTCTCCCGGGGTTAAAAGTAGAGCTGGCTTCTTCCTTGAGCTACTCTGTTGCCTATTCCTCGCTTCTGGCTTTGCCCCCAAAGAACAAGATGGAGAAGTCGGTCGTGTTTCTGTGCCATCATGTCCATTTTCTTCTAATAATCGTGGGGGAAAAAAAATAAGTGAATCAAGGGCAGTTCGAATACATGCATTATTGCGAACTTTTAAAGTAATCTGGAAAAACCTGCTACAGCCTTGTATTCAGAGTGGCTTATAGGGCAAATATAACAAGAGGATGTTTCTGATGCTTAAAAGAAAAATTATCATTCTAAAACCAGTGCCCGTTTGGAGTGCCATTTTAGCAAAAGCAATAGCCAGGCTATGGATAGCATTAATTTTCTTACAGCTCCCTAGCAGAGTTAAGCCCAGTGTTTTGGATCACCTTGTCTACTTATGTTGCACTTCAGGTTTTGGGGTATCTGTTTGGGATAAATCACAGAGAAAAGACTATTGCTCTCTTAAAAGCAGAGACAGCAAACCTGCCATAGCTCAGCCTGTGAACTCAGTGTGTAGAACTATACCAAGCTCAGGAGCACAGAGGAAAATTATCTGATGGGGAATACTTTCCGCAGAAATTAATGTTGAGGGAGAGGATTTTGTCAGAGCAGCCCTTCAGCAGCTGTTAGAGAAATACTGGGTATGAGTCCATATATGCTGAAGCAGCTGCAGGCATCCTTACAGAAGTACGAAACCACTTTTTTCTGCACTCATATCAAGGTGTTTTCAGAGAAGGAAAAAATGTAATTAAAAAAAATGTCATCCCAATACAGAGCTGAAGTGGAGGTAGTCACATTATCTCCTCAGTTTCACATCTCTCTTCAGTATCAAGTTAGAAGACTGGCTGTTTTTTTCAGAACTTGAAATAAAAGCTTTTTAATTTTTTTTTTAATCTTCTGAGGAATATTGAAAAGCTTTGAGAAAATTTCCAGTTGAAACCTTATGTTTCTCTTCTCTATTGGATGTTGGTGTGTGCCAGTCCTAAGCTGGGAAACAACACAGAAATTAAGAGTGAAAACGTGATGGTGCTGAAACAAATACAGCATCTATAAACCGTGTTTCAAGACGCTTCTTTTAGGGTGGTTTTCGTGGTAACTTTTTGCAGCAGTTGTGAGGGCAGTGCAGGAGCACTGGTTTGGGTGTGCCCACAGCACCCACCCCGCCATGCCCTGCACACTGGGAGCTGTGTAAGGAACACATGGCTGGACTTTATTGACCCTCTGCTCCTTTGCCAGCCAAACCCTAGCAGTAATCAGAAGTTTGGTCATTTTATGGAAACGAGATGGATTCATCCTTTCTCTCTTTCCAGAACTGATCTATGTAAGAAACAGCAAATTTTCTCCAGTTTTAGTCCCATTGATATAGATTTTTTAAGACTTTTATGGGACACTTGCATTTAAATGGTTACATTGAAACTGAAGTGTGGCACAATGACAGTATTTGTGAGGCAACACATACAAAAATTAATCTCTTAATGATTTTTGAATTATTTAAAAGATTAGATTTTATATTATTAACTAATTTGGCTGATTTAGGAGAACAGCCCCTAAAGAGTCACATACCTTTATCTCCAGCCTGTAAAACATGGCTCAAAAGACTAAAGATCATTGATAAAATATCCAGCCTGAATCTTGGGGTTCTCTAGCAGTTATTTAATATTTTTTGTTTGAAATTAGCAACTACCTAGCTATTTATTCCAGCTAAGGACTAACCAGTTGTCAGGCTCCTTGCTCTTAGGACCAATGATGTCCCAGTGGTGCAGTCAGACCTGTGCTCTGGAACATGAGCAGAAGGTTTGTGGGTGGAGAGCTTTCCTTCTAGAGACAGCAGGCCAGTCAGAAAGAATGGTGTTTTTTTTAATAAATCTCTCTTGCCTTTCATGCAGGGCAGGGAGGTTGGACTAAATGACCTCCAGTGGTCTTTTCCAACCTTACACTTCTGTGATTTTGTGCTCTCCTTCTGTTGGGCTTTTAAGCCCCAAGTTTAGCCCTTGTCTGTGATTTGATTTTTGTGAAAGATGAAATGATCCAGCCCCATGTCCATGGCAGCTGTTTCAGCCCAGAGCACAGAGAGGGAGCCCTCCTGCCAGCAGCACAGCTCCTGGGGGGCTGGAGCAGGTCTGGAGGACCAGTGGGGAGGTGCTGTGCTTTTCCATGTGGAGAGCTGTCCATGTGGAATAAGGAAGATAATTTTTAGCAGAGTGTGTGGGTTGATACAGCTGCATCAGTGTAACTGTTGGGGTGAACTGATTTGTTTATCTGCTGGGCATAAATACACAGACCCTACAGAAGGGCCTGTGGGCACCTGGGGCGTGCATCTTTGAGACAAAAAGCTGTCCAGCAGAGCCTGGTGTGCTCTTCTTTCTGGACAGTTTGGACAGGAAGGTTGTGCTTGGCTTGACCAAGGCTTCCATCAGGGTCTTTCTGCAGGTGTTTTATATTGCTGTGCACAGGCTGCCAGGGAGCCCCTGGACAAGTGGGGATTCCCAAGGTGGTTTGCTTTAGGGAATACACTCAGCAATGGTGAAAGCTGCTCCTTGCCCTTGGGACACGTTCCTGCCCTTCTCTGAAACACCCAGAGAAGTGCTGGGAGCCTCTGGGGTGGGAATACCCTGACCTGCTCCCAGGGCCTGTTGGAGAGCCCCAGGCTGTGGGAATGGGATTCAGGGTGGCCCCAGCAGACCACATGGAGCGAGGCAGGGGCCCCTACAGCCTATTATCCTACCAGCCATTCTTGCAGGTGCTGGGTTGTATCTACATAATATATGAAAAGTGATCAAAAGGATTGTTCCACAAAGTGACACAAAGATGGCAAAGCACATGCAGGCCAAACACACCTCTAAAGATGTTGCTGAGCGTGGTGTCGCAGCAGCTTTCCTCTTGGCTAGTGGAATCACTCTTTTATGTTTATGCTCATTTGGGAGATCTATAAATATAGAAAAGAAAAAAAATCCCCTCATCATCCAGCAGCTGTAGATGAGTTTTGCTAATCCACAAATTCATTACTCAGGCATCTAAAAATACCTGGTCCTTGCTGAAAGTGGAGGAGAAGTGTCTCTTACTGGTGATGTCTCATTTGCATGGAAAACTGTGGATGCCTTATGATTACAGTCAAAATTCGCCTCTCAAAACAAGCAGTGGGGTTATTTAGCTTGACGTAAGTAGACAGATCAGAAAGTATATAAATTTCTAATGTGAATATTTCTCATTAGCTCAATTGCCCCAGGCTAGAGGAGTTGGGAGACTCCAGTGTATCTAAATGAGCTTTGCAGAGTTGCAGTTCTTAAGGCTCTCTTTATCTACGTCAGAGCAATGTTAGTGAAGGTGAAAAGTGACAGCCAAACCCAAAAATATTCTCAAGTCAGAAAAAGGGAAATTCACGGTGGTGTGGTTGGCAGTGGGAGGAGAAATTTGTGGTGCTGTGACTCTCCCCAGATGGAATCAGCAAATTCTGTTGTGTGTGTGTGTTTTTAGGGTCGTTCAATAGAAGAAAAAGAAATTCCCTCTACGTAACTGTGACTCTCCTCATTGTGTCAGTATTAATTCTAACGGTGGGCCTAGCTGCTACAACAAGAACCCAAAATGTGACTGTTGGAGGTTATTACCCAGGGGTTATTGTAAGTATAGAACTCCTAGGTAGGTCTAGAAAACTTATTGCCTACAAAGTCCCTTGTAATGCTGAAAATGTTATAAAGGGTGATCTTGTCCTCAATATTTTGCTCAGCTACTTCATTGCCATTTGATTTATTTGTTTTATTATTATTTTGCACCTGCTACACATTCCCATGCAAAAATCACATCCAAGTGGCAGCTTCCTCTGAGCTTCAGTAATAACCTGCCTTTGAGCTAGTGCTGAGACAGATAAATAGATTTGTTATCTCAGTCAAAGCAACTTTGGAACTTCTTTGTTTACATAGATCACACTAACCCAGGTAGAAGTAAGGCAAAGAAGGATCTCACTGCCAAAAGCAGTTAGAGAGATCAGGTCTTGAAACACTGGTAACATGAACTTGTGGTCATAAAGTTTACTTGCAGAAGTGTTTAACAAATTGGAGTCCCTGGATGAGGAGCTGTGGCAGCTTGCATGGGGAGCATATACATCAAAGCCATGAGCACATCCATTTCTTCTTTTTCGTTAAGAGCAGCTGAAAATGGGAAAGAACAATCTTGTAGCTTCAAATGGCTTAATTTAGAGAAGACCACTGGTGTCCAGCCTTCCTACCATTACATGTATACTCTCTTACAGAAGCAGGAAGGGCAGGTATGTCACAACCCTCCTGGCCTGAGCAGAGGTCTAACACAAGCTGGTCCTGCATTGTTTCTGTGCACGTCTAAGATGCTGAAAAAGAAGCCCTGAACTGCAATCAAATTAGGTGTCTCAGTAGATTAAATGCAGCCAGTAGCCCCAGCTAGAGGCTCCTGATGTAAGAGCTGTAGGATGCTGCACATTTGATTTGGAGCTGTGAATTTGGAGGTTTGAAACCATTCCAGATAACCAGGTGGAGACTTGTTCTTGTCTTATTGCTGTTTGATTTATTTGCCATGCATTGCTAATCTCAGGGAACTTTATACTTTTCTGGGCCCAAGTTCTTGTATGACTGAAGAAAGCCCATTTAGAGCTAAAACAGTGTGGGACATTTTTAAAGATTATGTTGGGCCTCTTTGGTTTAGGTTTTCTGGCTTGTCCCAGTATCTCCTGCATTTAGGCCTGATCTTTTTCAAAGAGAAGTATAGAAGGAAGGTGTTGACAAAGGTGACAGCCTGGCTCCAAACTCTCCACACTTACTCTGCACTGTGCCAGCCTGAGCTGAACCTCGTGCTTCAGAGCAGGTCCTGCAGACTGATGCAAATGGGCAGAGTCTGCTGTTCACATCCCCCTGACATCTCCCGAGCTATTTATGGTCTGGGAACGTCAGCATCACTTATGCTTTTTAAAGGCTTAGTCTACTCAAGGAATTAATGAATTCCTGGACTTGGGAAGGGCATTGAGTTACTTTGTTCAGAGGCACCCTGGCAATTTGTTTTTGTCACCAAATTCTCCATCTAGGTTCATTTATCTGCTCTGTGGAAATGTGTGGTGACCTCACCTGTCTCGCTGCACAGGAAAACGTTTCAGTGTGCTGCTGGATGTTTCAGAAGGTGCTTAAAATAGCTGATGTTTCATAACAAGCTGGGATTTCTCCCTTTAGTGGGGAAAAAGGGCTGGCTACAGTGAATGAGTATTCAGTCGGTTGTCCTTCAGCAGATAGAGTCAGAGGTCTCTCTGTGTGCTGGGTGACTTCTCTGTGTGTGGACCAGTTCCATGGCTGGAATCATCTTAGGGAACACAGAACCGTAAAGTCGTAGGCTATTCTGAGTTGGAAGACACCCATCAGAATCATCAAGTCCAACTCCAAGACAACCCCAAGAGTCACACCATGTGCTTGAGGGCATTGTCCAAACTCTTCTTGAACTCAGACATCAGATGTCTCATTGCTGCCATGCCTAAATCACCCTTCTTTCATCCTTCAACTTCTGTTTCTTGGGCAACCACCTCCTGTGCGAGAAGGAAGCATGCAAAGGTGTTTCCTTCAATGCAGGGGATTATCTTCCCAGGCGTCTGCTTCCAAGGAAGGACAGAACTGGCACTGGAGACCTTCCACACATGAGTAGGATTTTGTTTGGTTGGGTTTTTTGATGGTTTGAAGTTGCTTTTTTTCCCCTAGCAGGTCAGTTCCTCATTGATACAACTGGAGAAGCTGAAGCAGAGGGTTCAGTGACATCCTGTAGCCTGGGTGCCTTCACCCTCCTTAGTGATCATCAAGACCTTCACAACTACATCAGTGAATACCTTAGCTGTGTCTCTGTGGGAAATGTCCTCACCTGTGGCTGGGTGACAGACCTGGGACAGGGAAGCCCAGAGTACAACAGTGATGTTCAGCAGACAAGAGTAATGATCAGGTGCAGAGGACAAGGAGCCTTTTGGAAGTGAGACTGTGAGATATGTGTGTTGTCTCCAAGTTGTAACAGCTGCCACAATCTGTGTAAATTACTGACCTTTCTTAGGCTTTCATTGGCAAACCTCTTCTGTAATGGTCCCTTGCCAAGGATTTTGGCTTGGTGCTTTACTCTGGAAAAGCACATTCACTTTGTGTCCTGTCCTCCTTTCAGACAGAAATCCCAGGGATCACATCCACCAGCAAATAAATAATGTAACTGAGGAACATTACTAAGATCTCTTTGTCCCATCCACAGAACAATGAGGAGTTTTTCCATTAGTGCAATGAGAATTCCTGTTAATAAGAATACACCAGTTTATTTGGTCTTCACCTGCTGGATGTACAGACTTGATCTAATTTTTTATTCTTGAATTATCTTTAATTATGTAAAGCATTTCACCTTTTGGTTTGAGGCTGCTCTGAAACACCATGTGGATATTTCTCTTAAAGCTCAAAGGACACAAAACATTTTTCTTGAGCATTTGCCTTAGGTGTGTGTTGCCACACAAGTTCCTTCTGCTAAATATCAGCAGACTGAAAATTACACCTGGGTTCACATCACTGTTAATGCCTGCCTCTCCCAAGTTTTTTTGCTTGGACTTGGACTATTAATCTCCTGTTACTTTAGGAAGGTGGGGGTGTTGTTTGCCTAAGCTAAATAATAACCCCAAAAGCACTGCCAGGTCAGTGTGGGGCAGTTCAGCAGTGCCCCAGGTCTCTGCCTTGCCTGTTTGCAGGGCAGAGACTTCATTGCTGTGAGACAATGAAGACCCCATTGCTGTGAGACAGAGACCCCAATGATTTCATTGCTGGGCTTCCCACCATGGCAGTTTGTGCCTGATGTGGGGACAGTGGTCTGCATGAGCAGACCTGCAAGCCAGGTGGTGGGGAAGCAGCAGCCTGAACAGCTGCACCACTTTAATCCCTGCTGTTTGAGCCACTTGCCCTCCCTGCCTGCAGCACTGCACCAAAGCAGGGCAAGGGAAGGTTGAAGCCCAAGTTTACATCACATTTGTGTCTGCTAATCTCTGCACAGGCCTCTGCCTGTTAGTATTGGATTCATTAAACCTTTATTTTCTATTCCTGGATCTCAAAGTGTTGATTCCAGGTTAGCTGACTCATTTTTGAATCACTACATGATTGTCTCATGCCTTGTTTTTCTTACTGGAGAGTTGGCCAATTATTGAGCGTTCTCACCTGGATCTTCACTGGCCCCTGGTCTGTTGTCTGGATTTGCACCTCCTTAATATGACAGATCCAGCTGTAGGACTTATCCAGCATTTCTCATTTTGCCAACCCATGGAAGTGGGGTTGGATATGCTCTACACCAACCAAAGACCTTTCTCAATGTGACACAATACTATTTTTGCATCTCCTCTCTTAGTCCATGGTTCCTGCGTTTCTGTCCTGGCTGAGGTGTGCTCTGTCCTAGAAACTTCTTCTTACTGTAGCTTAAGACTATGGAGAAAGGAGGTGGGAAATTGTTCTCCTGTCTGACTTCACTGAGTTGAAATAAGTGTTGTCAGTTACAGCAGCAAGAAAAGATGCTTTTGCAGCAGTAGCTTATTCTGTTGGGCCGGTGTGAGCTCTTCTGGTAGAACACCCTGGTTTGATGCATCCTCACCCCTGGAAATGAGGGAGGAGTTAAAGAAGACAGAAAACTGTTAAATCTTCCCAAGTGTAAATCTCCCTTATTTCAGGCTTCACACTGAGGAACTCTCTGAGCTGAAAACTGAGGTGGTTACTCACATGCTCACTGAGTTCACAGAAACCTGGTCCTGGAGGTTTTAGTGCATTGGTCCAGCTAGATTTGCATCTGGAGGGTCCTGAGTGTTTTTAGGGTTGTTCCAAGAGAGCAATGCATATCCTCATCCACCAGCCATTTCTCAGCATCACTGGGGGGGGGATGGAATTCAGAACTCATCCTTTTGGTTTCTCTGCACGCTTTTAGTGTCACATGTATCAGGAATACACCTGATAGCTCCTGCTAGCGAGAGACTCCAGTGATTTCTTGCTAAAGGAAGAATGCTCACACATCAGCAGAATGTTCTTTTGCTGCTTCTGGATTTAATTATGTTCTGTCTGTTTGTAAAATATGTTGGGTATCATCCTGATCTAAATGCTAACAATACATTGTTTTTCAGCTTGGTTTTGGTTCGTTCCTTGGAATAATCGGATCAAACTTGATAGAAAACAAAAGACAAATGGTAAGCTCTTTACAAAAACTTCTCTAAAAAATGACAGTAACTCAAATATTGTGTGTAAAGAGTATTACTTTAGATTTTCCTAACTTCCAGGATAGTGTTACATACTTCTGGAGAACTGGAGGTGGTTTCTGGCAGCCTAGGAGCAGCACCCTGTGGGCACTCTGCCTCCTGCCTCTGCTCATCTCCCTCAGGAGAGCAGCTGCAATCCCCCTCCAGGGTGGTTGTCCCAAGCTCTGGCAGTGAGATCCCTCCAGCCTTGATCATGTGAGGCTGCAGAGGGCCCGGGGAGGTTATGCTGTCCCTGCAGCCTTTCCTCCTGGGCTGCTGCCTGCCTTGGCAAGGGATGAAGGGGGCTCAGGGGTCAGATTAGCAGTGTGTGCTGCTGACCAAAGCTAAGGCAGGTTCTGCAAAGACAGATGGGTGAAATTCCTGCCTGTCCTAATCCAAAGTCTGCCTTTGTGCTGCCTTTGCTTTGCAAATAGAATGCTCCCTGCAGAGCAGCAGGAGAGGGTGAGGCAGACCCTGCAGAAGATGACATTTGTCTTTCCCACAGTCAGACAGGGTGCAGGGGAGGTGAGTTTCCCAGTGGATATTATTTGTCGTCTTCACCCTGGCTCTGCAAGAGCAACATATCCCTGTTCTTTCTGTCCCAGCAGGGTTTCAGCCTCTTGCTCATCATGTATTAGCAGCATGTCAGTGTCTGGTTGAGCAATGACCATATTGTGCCAGTCCTGGAGTCTTCACAGGAGTGCCCACAAGTGACAGTGTGGCTCTGACTTGTTTGATTATTTTGAAGAGCCCTGGGTAGCCTGTGCTTATTCTTTTCATCTCTCTATCATTTTGTGTCCTAAAAACATTCATGACCCAGCTTTGCAGGGATTGCATCACTACTGCCTGGGCTGGCAGTGAGTGTGTCTGCACTCTGATCACAGGGAGGACACGCAGTAGCTGTCACTTATTGTCCCTGTGCTTTAGTCACATGTCCTCCATACCCAGGAGCACTTTACAGCGTCAGCTTTGTCCACTGCGTGTTTCTGTGATACCACTGGCCATGGAGGAGTTATTTTCTTCAACTTCTCTGAACTTCCCCTTGTCCTAGTTTGCTAAAAGGCAGCCTTGGTCTGGCTTGTTGTGCAGCTGGAGGCAAAAAAAAGCCAAAAGCAACTTGTGCATCTGTGTTCTTGTGCATGTTTCTGTCTGCGACTGGCAAGTGTGAGGAGCGGAGCGAGCCAGTGTGGCTGATGAGGAGAGCTAACCTGGGGGAGCCCTTCTCACTTCCCCCAGACTGCTGACAGGAAAAGACCTCTCTGTTATTACCCTCCCAAGTGTGTTGACTTCCATGCCGTACCTCTAGAAGGAAGGGAGAGGTTCTGTGCCCACAGGGAGGGCCAGCTGTCCAGCAATGCTGCCCACACTGCAGGCAGCTCTGGCACACACCCCAGTGCCCACTCAGCAGCTTCCAAGTGAGAAGTCAGCAGTTTACACTCCTTTATGACAGTCGTCTGTGGCATGGAAATGTAAGAACCAGCATCTGCACAGCTCATGTGGGGCTGTACCGTCACCTAAAGGGAACCTCAGCCCAGGACACTCCTGCACTATCCAAACCCAGTTTGTCTTTTGCTGTCTGAATGCTGCTTGCTGTGGCTGACTTCATCTGGAGTTACATGAGTGAAGATCAATCAATAATATCACACAGCTCTAAAGAGAGACTTCTGCTTGCTACAGTAACAGTATTATCAACCCCAAATCAGAAATCTTATTGACAAGTTGAAAACTGGTATTTTTAAAGTTAATACTGTCAAGAAAACTAACCCACAGTCACTCGAGGTTTATGCCTAAAAAAGGAGACAGAGGAGTCTTGTAACTTTATTCAAATAAAGAGAGAGGCCATGGGGCATTTCCCCTGGAGTGTCTCAAAATTTTTAGGGGATGCAGCCTCCTGTTTATTCTAATTTCCCACCCATATTTCCCTCTCTCTTTCCCCATTGGCTGAGGTACTTGAGAGGTACAGACTTCCCAAAACGCCTAATACCCCTTTCTAATGTAATACTCCCTTGTTTTTCTTTTTCCTTGTATCTGTTCTTTTTCTCTAAATCCAGAGATTTAGCACTGCCTTGAGTGAGTAATAGTCTGTGTCAGTTAGTGGAATTCCTATGGAATTTATGGTTCCTCCCATTGCTTCTTTCATCTCTCTGTATCTGCTCCTATCTACCATCAGGCCCACAGTTTGTTTGTAAAGACACCTCTTTTTCATTCTTTTCAATTTGTGTGTTTCTATTTGCTGTTTGATTTTTTTTCTCTATCATAAATTCTCAGTGTTTGGTTTTCAGGCTTTTCTTTGTACATCTGAGAGGGAGAAAACTGTATGTAAATAAAGTGAGCATCAAATACTTATCTCTTGGTAGGGCTGTTACGCAAGTATCCTTAACTCTGTATTTATTTTAAACCACCATATTAGCTGCTCCTATCTGCAAGCAGAGATGACCAACAAATTCCCTAATTGTATATATTTAGTGTTTGGCTCACTTCCCATCTCTAAGGCTCATGCTCTTTAGGGCAAATATCCTCTTTCATGTGTGTATGAAACAAAGGACAATACTGAGAAAAACTAAACTTGCTGCAAAATAACCTAAGCCATAAACCCTGTGTCTTCCACCAAGACTGAATTTTCTCCCCTTGTGTGGTTTCACTGGTTTGGTGGTGAGATACTGTGACTTTGTAATGGATAGTGTGAATTGGGATCCAGACATGCAAAGGGTGGGGCTGAGTGGGGAAGAAATGCAGGAGTTTACAGCTGACAGAAGCAGGGTCAGTGTAGGATCTGATCCTGGAAAACTTGTCACCTGCTGCCATCTGCAAGTCCTGTGTGGCACAGCATCCAAAATTCCAGTAACAGCTTGTTGTGATCATGACATGTTCACGTGGTCACTGGGATTGTTTCACAGCCTGATCTTTCTGCTGCTGCAGGTCTAATGTCTGTGCCTTGAATACGTGCCTCATCTAGAAAACCATTTTATGTTCTCTCATTTTTAAGTAAGCAGTTGTACAGGGGCCAGTTCCACTGTTCCAGGTGAGCCCTCTGGCATTTCCAGTCCTTGTTCAAGCTGATCTGGCCTGTATATGGAGGTTACTGGAACAAGATCTGTTTTTACTTAGTAAGATGTAGATAACACCAGTGTGATTAACCTAAAAATCCTGAGGTACTTTAAAAACACACATAGGGTCCTTCTGGATTGTATTTGTCCAGTGGTTTGGCTTGTCTTTCAGAGAACTGGAGCGTTATGCAGTGGCAGAAGCCAAGGTTTGCAAGCAAACTTAATATCTGGAGCTTTAAAACAAACATCCCCAAGTCAGGAAACCTGAGATATCTGTCAGCCTTGGCTGGGCTAACTATTTGCTTTGTATTTGGGCTGTAGAGACTTTTACTATTGCTTACAGCTCCTCCATGGCCAGAGTCACCTTTGTACTTGTGGAGAAACAGTTTTTAACAGCTGCCTGCCACTGACACTTGAAGGTTGTGGTTACCAGAGCTGGAAAACCACCAGGGCGCTCCCAGTTCTTTACACTGAAATATTGTAAATATGTTCAAATAATGTATTTCAATATATATGAAGTAATTTTGAAAGCTGTTCCCCAAGCTGCATTTTGTGAACCTGTCTGTCTGAATGCTGTGCTTGCCCTCCCTCTTCAGCCCTGCTGATATCCCCAGTGTGCTTTGGCAGAGGGGATTGGGATCAGTGCTGGGAGCTCTGTGTGAGGAGCTGGTCAGGAGCCCACTGGCAGCAGCTGAGCTGAGTTCAGGTGTGAGAGGGGCTGTGTCAGCACTGGGGCACGGCTCCTCTGAGCCCAGCTGAGCACTGGCTCCGTGGCAGATCTGGTGTTTGAAGTGGCATATGGGGAATAGACACTGTTCCTCATACCTGGATTGGAGATTATTTCTGCTTTACCTGCTGAATGGTTTCACCCTAGTTTTAAGGATGGGCAGGACAGGGCTAGTGGAAGAGGATCACACCAGTCTGACTGTCCTTCTCAAGCTGCAGGTGGAGGGAAGTCTCTCTCCTTGCAGCTCTCCAGTGGGAGATTGTCCTTGCCACAGCCTGGCCCCGAGGAGCCCAGCCAGGCTGCTGTGAAGGTGTACAGCACCAATGGCATCAGCTGGTCACCTGCCTTCTGCTCTCATGGCTTTGTGCCTGTGCCTGCATCCAGGTGTTGTTCCCTGAAGGCACAGTCCCAGCAGAGAGGTTCACACTCTGCAGTCTCCTGCATCCTCACAGCTCAGTAAATGTTCACAGGAGCAGCTCCCCACAGCGCTCTGGGGAGAGGAGAGAAATTCTCTCCTCTCTCTCCAGGGGAGAGTTAAGGACAGCAGCAGCCAGAAGAGGAGGTCTATTCTCAGTCCAAGTTTAGCCTATTGGAGTAATGGAAAAACCTGCATTACTCTATCAAGCCCCCAGAGACCCAGTCTGGCACAATGCTACTCCTGCCACTCTGCCAGAGCAGACACACATCCCACTGCCTTCAGCCAGACCAGTCTGTGCAGCCGGGGCAAACATTTGGGTCATTGATTGCTTGAGGGCTTATCGACTCTGGTTTACATATCCTTGTGGAGAGGGCACTAATCACTTGGTTGTGGGGAGGCAGATGATACTTTGCTTTGTTTTCCTTTCTCAGCTCGTTGCATCGATCGTCTTCATCAGCTTTGGTGTCATCGCTGCATTCTGCTGTGCCATAGTAGATGGTGTCTTTGCTGCCAGACACATAGTAAGTGCTCCCAGGAAAACACAGGTCCTGCAATGCTTTTACTCTAAGAAAACCAGTGATGGTGTCTGCAACCCCGTGTCATCAAACCCTGTAAATATATATCATGTGCTGAATGAATGCTGCTTTAAATCACAAGCTTTAGAAAAACGTTACCATTAAAAATATATATATTTTAAAATTAGTGGAAAGCACTAAGGTCTTAAAGCTTTGCTTTGGATATTTTTGGCTTTATGTATTTACTGAGTGTCAGAGCACTTAAGATGTAATAATGTGAATTACAGCTATCGCCAAGGGACAAAATATGGGCAGTAACATCTATTTTGTTTTAAATATGGACAGAGCTAGTTCTTAATGCAGAGTGAATCACTGGATGCTGTAGTAGAATGAAGCAATTTGATATGAAGCTCACTGAAGCGTTACAGTATAAACAGGAAACATTTGCAGTAGGTTCTCAGTTTCCATTTGGTGACTTAAAAAAATTATGAGCTACTGCTTTCATGACCAATCACGAGTACAGTGGGATGTGCAGAAGCTTTAGTTATTACTATAGAAATAAAAATAGACAATTCCATTCCAGCTTTTTGACTGAAATTTATAACTGCAAACAGTTTTTTTGTCCTGCAACTCTGCAGTTTGATGAATTTTTTTAAAATTTTTGTCAAAAAGGGATTAAAAAGACAGATTTTGAGTTTGTTTGTATCAGAATGGAAAGGAATTGCAGACCAGAATTACCCATGAAATGGAAACTCCCTATATCAGCTGGCTAGTTATGCTCCTTGTGATGCTGGCTCTTCTTTCTTGCCCCTGAGTATTCCAGTGGTAGAAAGGTGGCTGGATGGCAGGATTTGCTGACAGAGCAAAGGGCAGCTCTGCTCAGTTGTGTGATGGGTGTCCGTCTGTCTGGATGAAACCAGCAAGTCTGGGCCATCTCTTACCCCCTTTGCAAGGGTGTGACCTCATGGGCTGGGCTGTGGTATGAGCTGGCACCTCCTCCCAGCTGGCTCTGGGGGTGGCTGTGTGTCTGAGGCAACCAGAGCTGAGCAGTTGTGATGACAAAGGATTTGGTTTCTGCCAGTTGATGAAGAGTTGGGCTTTTGGCCTCACTTTACCACCTGACAGTCCAAAAATGTTACCACCTTGCTGGAGACATGCTCCTGCCATGCCAGCACAAAGCATTCTTCCTGTTGCCAGCTGCTGCCACTGCCCTGCCATCCAGAGAGCTTTGGATCAGACACCTGGAGATCCAGTCTGGCTGCTCCTGGGAAAGGCTTGCTGATGTGGATACACATCTGGCATTGCTTTTCCTGAGGTTTTGCCTGGGAGATCAAGCTGCCCCAAAGGGAGGCATTAATACATTTTTGCAGGGTGGAATGTTGATGATCCTCTGGAGCTTCCCCACAGGACACTGAAGAGCACAGGAAGGACAAATTTGCCAACAATTAATGAAAAATTGCTATGATTCTGCAAGAAGAACCCTCAGAAATAGGTCAGGAAGACCTGGGATGTGTCTTGCGGGACGAGGAATAAATCTTTTTGTTCAGGATGGCCACTATCACCCAAAGAGCTCAGCTTAAGAGACTGCACCTCCCATTCTGGCTGAAACAATTTCATGCCTCCAAGGACCAGGGTTAAACATCACCCCAGGCTCAGAGGGCTGGGGTGGGGGCTGCAGAACCATTGCTATATTGAGGTCCTGGTGTGAGATCAGCATCTCTCTAAAGCCTGGTCCCTTTCCCCAGACCCTTTGGGTGATTGTGATTCTGATTTTGCTGCAGGGCTAAGCCTGGTGCTTTTTCTCTGGCAGGATCTGAGGCCACTGTATGCAGGGCGATGTCAGTACTACTCCAAGAGTACAACCCCACCAGAGGTGAGAGCAGGTTCTGCTGTGTCCTGTTCAGGGACCAGCTTCTTGGTGCAAGTGGAGGAAGCTGCTGCCAGGCAGCTGCTGCAGTGTCCTGGAGGTCTGCAAAGTGAGGAGGGGTGGGAGGCTGGGCCTGGGGTGGGAGCAGGGTGCTGGGAGCACTCGGGAGGTCGGTTCCTCCATGTACTGCTTCATTAGTGAAGGAGCAGATGGAGAGAAGAGGATGTAGGACAGGAAAATTCACCAGTTTCTCTAGATCTTGAGCTGTGCATTCATTGCAGGAGCTGCGTGGTGGGATAAGGTTTCAGGCAGCAGTCATTTCTGTGTATATGAGCAACAGGTACCAGCCTCTGCACCTCTCCTTTGTCTTCTCCAAAGAGAAGCCTGTTGGGGATGGATGGTGCTGCCACATACTGATAGTGTGTGTGGACATCTTTGTCTGCCTTTGCTGAGTAGTGATTGTCTCTCAGAGCTTTCCTCACAAGTCCACAGGTAGTTTTGAGTATACCAAATTAGAAGGCCTGCTTGAGGGTGCAAAGTTTCATGCTAGGCCTAAGACTGTCTATGTGGACTGGGGTGTTACCACCCACAGGAACAGACAATTATTAACCACTTTGGTCAGTTCTGCAGCACTATGGGAACTTTGCTCTCAATTTGGGCCATGCTGTTGACAGCTCTGCTCTGTGTTGCCATGGGGTGAGGTGCCTTAGTTCAGCAACGCCCTGGCTGCTTGTAAGAGTTGCAAAACCTCCTTCCTCTGCAGGCATCTGCTTGTCTGTGAGTTCCCCACACCAAAAGGAAATGCTGCTCTGTTCTAGTCTAGTGCATCTCTGTTCCAGTAAGGAGGACTTTGTAGGGGCAAGATAAGGAAAGAAAAATCTGCCTGGGGCTAACGTGGAGATCAGTGAGAAATCTACATGTAGAGCAGGCCAAACAGCAGCAAAAACTGTGTTTGGGGATTGTGTAATTCTGTGCTTTATGTGTTTTTTTTTCTGTATTCACACAGGCGGTCTGTCACCCACAGCGCCGTGCCCCCTGCACACCGAAAATAAAAACCAATACCTGCTTCTGCTGTGACCTGTACAACTGTGGGAAGTAAGCCAAAAATGCCACTCCTGGCCACAGGAAGGGCAGTAGTGGTCATGCTCCTTTGCAATAACTTGCAGTTCGTTTGCAGGATGGTATCAGTTAATGACAGTTGTTGTGGGAAGGGACCTTAAGGTCTGTTAGCAATGAGGAGGCCCAGACAAAAGCTAATCAAGTAGAGGTGGGTGTGAAATACACCAAGGCCATCCCAGCTGTGGGTGAGCATGATCTGGGGCAGCCCAGCTGGAAAAATGAAGAGCACAGGAGTTTCCATTACTTTTGTGTTTGGTGTTCTCCTCAGGTTTTCCACCTATTGAATGCTGCTTGTCTTACCACCTTCCTTTTCTGTTGGCACTGGGTTGTTTATTTTTCTTTGAGAGTACTGAAGATGCAAAAAAAATGGGACACTGTTCTTCTTCACCTTGCCACCATTCCATTCCCCACGCTGCTAAACAGGGAGGAGAGTTAACAGCCTGGTGCCATCTGTGCATTCATAAACCAGTGTCCTCTCTGCCCAGTGAATGTCTTTCATGGTCACACGGGGCTGAAAGGTGAACCAGCACTGTGGAGTGAGTCAGAAGGTGGTTACCAATTGAGAACCACTGCAGAGTGATCACACCACTAAGATATGGCTACTGTGCCTAAGTCAGATAAATTTAAAGCATGCACTGCTTATTCCTTGTGGAGTGTCCAATGTGTGTCAGTAAGTAATTAATAAATTGATTTTTTACTGCCAGCTCTTGCCTAGGGCTGTTTGAGGTTTAGCATTTTTCACAGTACTTAGTTGGGCTGGCCTCCACTTAAATCATTGACTGTGGTGGAGGAAGATCAAAGGCTGCTGTTGGGAGAGGATGGGTGGCTTCCTGTGCTGGGAAGTGTGATCCCTGCTCTCTGTAGGACTTTGTGTGCGTGAAAGAGGGGTGAAGCTCATGCTTTCTTTGAGCAGTTTACAGAACACAATCCGTTTTTACTAGCTGAAGAGAGCGATACACAGAGAACTGATTGAAATAGAAAAGCTTGAAACTTCTCTGTATTTCTTTTTATTTTGTTTTTGTTGGTATTTTGTTTTTCCCCAGTCTTGGTTCTGGGACCTGCCCCTGAGGCATTTTTCCCCCTCTGATAAAAGATATCAGTTGTTGCTATTTTAATCTTGCTTAATACCACACAAACATCCTGCACTGAGGAGGTGCTGGATGGTATCTCAGTAAGAGAGGCAGGGACACTCAAGACTGGTTAGTACACATGTTAAAGCATGGAAATCATGGAAAATGTGACAGCAATCTTGCATTCTTCCTGATGCTGGGATCCCTGGCTTTGGCAGCACGGGGCAAGCCCCTTCCCGCTGATAAGGACATGATGAACAAGGCGGGATGTTCTCACTGAGAGGTCTGTACTCTCACACATCTCTATAGGACCGAGCACTTGCAAATGGCACATACGAGTTTTTTGTTAGGGGGTCACGGTGAGACCTCAGGTTACACAGAGGTCGTGCCAGCCAGCAAACAGGTTTTTGTAACCTGTGGTTAAGCTCTACCTCGATTCCGCTTGAAACCCCCACCTCTCCTTGCAATGTCTCCCGCAGTGGCCTGCTAAAATGAAATGTGGGAATAAAAAGGGTAGAAAATTTCTCACTTACTCAACTTCTAAGCTGAGTAATCAGCAAAGGAGGGTGACTCTTGTGAAACGGGGGCAGTTTCCTGTGGGCCTTGTGGAGTCTGCTGAGGAGCTGAACCTGGACCTCCTGCTTCTTGACCTTAAATATGAGCCATTTCTTCCCCCTTTCCTCAAAGCTCTCATGTGCTTTGAGCCTAACCCTGTGCGTGAGCTGCGAGATAAGTCATTCATAAGCCCTTGGTACTGTTTGTCCCTGATAAATATGCTTTCTGGAGGGGTATTTGCTGTAGGCCACTACATCTGGTGAGCTGTGCTGAAGGCCAGCCTGTCCCTCACCCGGCAGCCAGAGAGAAGTCATTCCGGAAGAATTCCGCTGCAAGACTTCAGGAGTTCATATGTTGCAGGAGTTGCTTTTCCTTTTCCAAAATAATGAACTAACCAGATTTGACTGAGTTTTCTCTCTTTTCTGTGTGTGGAAAAGGTTCAAAGTGTGAGCAGAAAGACCAGCCCAGGCTGTTGTAGAGCCGTGAGGGGCCAGCAGCTGGAGTGGGCCACGGGGCTGGACCCACTTTGTCCCGAGCCCTGCGGAGCCAGGCAGGGGCTGTGCTGGCCCGTGCCCATCCCACCCAGCTGCTCTGTGCCTTGGGGAGCAGCCAGAACTGCCTGGGGGGCAGCTGCTGCTCCTCGGAGCACAGACTGATTTCCCAGGGTGACTCCAAGACCGGTTTGTCCTTGGTAAGTCTCCAGGCCCTCTGTGGAGATTTCAGATGAAAGAAATAACTGGCAGGTTCAGACACAAAGTCATTTGTTTCAGAACAGAGCAAGCACTTCGTGCAGGGAGATCATGGATGCCACAAGCATGGGATCTAGGAGGCTTTATCCCCACTCCCTTGGTAGTAAGGTCCAGGTTATTATTGAGCTGCAGAATGCATTTTACTGTCCAGCAGTACTGCTTAGGTTTTATGATATGTGGTGCATTTTTTTATCATTACTGTTGTTTTTTTCCTAATCTAGCAGAGTAGAGATTTCTGGAGGGTACTATGAATACATTGATGTCAGCAGCTGCCAGGACATCATCCACCTTTACCACTTGCTCTGGTCGGCAACAATTCTGAACATAGTCGGGCTGTTCCTAGGGATCATTACAGCAGCAATACTTGGAGGCTTTAAAGACATGGTAAGAGGATATCAATTTATCTGTGCATTAAAGAAAACTAGGCAGGCAAATTGCCTTTAAAAATAGTCATGGAAACTACTGGTGTTTCAGCGCAAATGATCTATGCATTACTTCTATCAGGGTGGAAAGAAGGGCAAGAAATAACTGCAATGAAAAAGTGGAAGTGATTCACTTTTCTATCTTATCAACACCTGAGCACAGTTAGAAAATATTAACAGAATTGGGAGACTGTGTTTTCAAAGGGAGTCATCAGAGAGGCATTGGCAATACCAGGATGATTTAAATTAAGCTATTTCTTAAAAATTGTTCTTCCTTTTCATAGTGTTCACATTCTACAAGGAAAAGTGTGGTGGTTGCTCATTAATTGTTGATTTTCTATTAGTAGTCTGAGCTTTACAGACTGTTTAAGCAGCTGTTTTAGGCTAAAACTCTCCATCTAATTTCTTTGTGGTGAAACCTGAGAGGGTGAACTGGGGATCAAAACCAAACTTCAGATAATGAAAAAAATACTGTTCTAAAAATGTGGACTTTGAAATACCCTCACTTAATCAGGCTGCCTGTTACCTTCCATACAGTTTTGTTCTAAACAGCACAAATGAATGGGTAGAACTGAATGTTCTAGAGATACATTTGGGGCTTTTTTCAGTCACTTGTGACTTATTTGGAATAATACAAAAACAGTCACACAGAAAAGAGATTTGTTGTCCTGGCTATATATTTTTCTTACAAAGAAATCTTGGGCCCCGCACTAAGGGTACCTTATTTCAGAACTCTGAACTCTTTTCAGACTCACCAATATCTTCCCAAATAAAACAGGAGACATATTCCCATCTGTGCATCATAGCCCTTTGAGATTGATCCACACCAGAGAGCCTGTAAACCTCTGTAAACAAAGATGTATAGAAGTGAACAGCAATTCACAATATGCACCTAATTTGGAAGTAATGAATCATTTCTCCTACTTGTGAAGATGTAAATCTGTTTTGTGTGAGTACTGGTGTGCACTGGGCTACTGCCAGCTTGTTCTGTGGAATCTGAAACAATAAATGGCTGTGGAACAAACTAACCCTGGAAGTTAGCTGCTGCCTGAGAAGGAACTGGATTGCCAATTGCTAATTCAACAAAGTTGAGGTCTGTTCACACAGTGCTCCTTTAAATAATTTCTGCTTTCATTCAGCTGTCAGCTTTCTGTGACTGGGTTTGCAGCCTCATACTCTCTTCTTTCTGTTTTGACAGACTCCTTCCCTCCCTACGCTGAACTGCACCGTTGAAAATGCACACCCCTCAGTGACCTACTACTCCAGGCCACAAGTGACATCTTACAACTCCTACTACCACAGCACTCCTCACCTGCCTCCCTACTCCGCTTATGACTTTCAGGTGGGCAACATTACAGGATGTTTCCTTATTTAGCAGCACGGTTAAATCCAGCCAGTCTGCAGGACTCCTGGGGCCTGTCTTCCTGTCATTCACACAGTTTAATTTTCTTGTTCCTATGGAAGATACCAAATTTTTCCTACTAGGCATTGGTCCTTGGCAGTGCTCTCTCTTACTAGGGCAGTGTTTTCCTGAAAATTGTCCTTGAAGTGAAGGCAAGAGGGAGGACCTGCTGCCTGCCTGCCTCCCCATCACTTACTGGCAGAGGTCACATTAAACGTAAGAACTGCTTCTGGCACTGCAATGTTCTGAGGAGAGAGGCAAAGCCAGGTGTTCAGATGCTAAATTTTATTAGGCCCACAGCTGTGTCTGAGAGAAATAGATGAGCTTCTGGAAATAAGCTATTTGAGCTCCTGAAGACACATGATACCAAAAAAGCTATTTTGTTGGGGTTATTTTCCACATGCTTCAGGTGGCCTAAGAGGGGTCTCTCCAAACATCACCTCTGCTGTAATGCATCCCTTCCTCTTTGAGCTATGGAGCTGTGCTGTTGGAAATGGCAATTTCATGTGAACCTTGCTGTCAACATCAGCTTTCACTTGTTGAAGCAGATGAGGACATTTCCTCCTCACCTCTTCTGTCAGGTGGATGTTACCACAGGGGTGGTGTTAACCACACAACCAGCAAGACTGGAGACTTTTTTTTAAATTAAAAGAGTTTAAGATCTTGGTCATCAACAAAGAGGTGTGCTCTGTGAGAGCCACCACGTCCCTCATCTGAGCCATGCATTAGAGGTAACATGAATCCAAACCTTCCTGGGTCTGCTGCTAATGCCACTGGACAATGCTGTTGTCAGGGCTCCTAAACATAATTGAATGCTTATGTCAGAACTTCTAGGGTGTATTTGTGACTCATTTTTGAGATTAATGAAACCTGGGACAGCCACTGGTGCTGTGTAACTAACTCTCTGTTACAAAAATGCCAGCCTCAGTGCATGCCAATCCAAGCCCTGCTGCAAAGTCCTTTTCTCAGTTTCTCAGCCATTCTAAGCACTGTCTGACCAAGTGTTTGCCAGTGTGGCAGCCCCAGTACCTGCAGAGAGCTCAGCAGGGGTGATTTCTCTGCTTTGTAACTGGAAGTACTGCTGGGCTCTGCTAACACTTACAGTTCAGCCTGACAGATCAAAGTGTCTGGGTCTCACTGCTGTGAGCACAGGTGTTGGCTTAGGAGGCAGCACGAAAGCTGGGCATAAATTCAAGTCATCTAAATTTATTATAGGCAAGTCCCTTTTTGAAATGAAATTCCAAGTCTGAGCCTTGCATATCTTCCAGGGAATTTGGGGCCTGCATGGGGGCATTAGCTGAGCCTCTGGCTGTGGAGACTTTTTTTGCCTTGAGTCCTACTCTACTGCAGGCAGTGGCTGTACCACCCTGGCCCCTCTCCCCTGCCATCCTGCAGCACATGGAGCAAGCCCAGCCTCGCCTCTCAAATATCTTCCAAAGGATGCACTCCCTCTGGTGCAAGAATGCTTCCCACTCATTCCACACATTTTTCACAGGAGAAAAACAACACACCAGAATTCCTGAGGAAGCCTGGGCCCTTGCAAAAACCTGGCTTTCACACACAACTCTAAAATGGCAGACCCAGGTTTTTGAAGCAGCCCATTCAGTGTTGCTACTGGCTGGTGTGTGACACCGAAGATTTGAGAGGAACTCATCAGTTTTCAGTTGTCCAGTCTTTGTGAAATGCAGCACGCACACAGAAGTGATGAGAAATTTTTTTAAATGTCTTCAATTTTTGGATCCAAGGAGCCTCATTTTTCAAAACTGTTACTTACAGGCTGTCCTTACCTTGAATACAAGTTATATGAAGTGTTATTTGTATGTGCACGATTCACTGAGGTGAACCTTGAAATGTTAATTTTTAAACTATTTGGTAACGAAATATGTCTTTGATAAAGTTATTTCCATTAGGAAATGGTTACATTACAGCTTTTGCTGTCTCCCTGCAGCATTCCAGCGTGTTTCCAGCCTCCACTCCTTCTGGCCTCTCCGATGACCCCCAGTCCCTGTCACCATCTCCCAGCTACATGTGGGCCTCTAACGCGCCGCCTCGTTACTCACCACCCTATTTCCCACCTTTTGAAAAGCCACCACCTTACACACCATAAAGAATGTGGGGAAGAAGAAAAACAATATTTGCCATCGAAATAAGTGTGAACATTTTGTATTTGTATTTTACTGTGGGAGGGAGCAGGAGAATACAGAAGATAATTGCAAATAAAAATATTAGATTGGACTGTTCTTTTTTGCGAGACTTATTTCAGAAGTTTAGCCATGACCTGTGACAAAGGGGACAGACTTCTGATGTTTTAATGAGTCAGTGAGTAGCAGGTGACCTAAATTTCAGCCTCTTTGGTTCATGTAGTCTTTGATTTTTAATCAAGTGATCCAACACAGATGACAGATTCTGGTCTGCCTTACTCCATCTTGTGCCAAGCTGAAGTAAGGGTAGCCAAGATCAATAGTTGCTCGAGATTATCAACCTGTTTGAGGTGAGGGTGCTTGCAGACAGCATGACTTCACTTTGGTTTTGTTTGGCCTTTGGGCTCCCGTTGCTGGGGTTTTGGGTGGGGGAACACAGGCTCTAGCTCACATCACCTGCTGGCCCCACACACTGGAAAAATTCGAGGGGGAACTGTGACAGTGCCTCAAAATGTAACCCTTTTGAAAAGCATAACATCATAGGATAGCCTCATGTATATGTAGCAAAATAATCAGAATATTGCTTGGGGGTGGGGGGCAAGCTGTTTTTATTTCAGGTTGTTTCTTAAGATAAAAGAGGAAATGGAATTGTCTCTCTTTCAACTCTGTGTAAGTAATGCTGAAGTCAAACAGTTTTGGTGGTTGCACTGCCTAAATTGTCCTTGTATTCCTATAAAAAACATCAGGAACCGTCTACAAGTCACTGAAACAGTGCAGTGAAAACGTTATTTATTTATTTGTTTGTTTGTTTGTTTACCTTTTCTGTGGTTGGGGATTTCTTTTTAAGTTTGTACTTTTAACTTTTTTAATGGACTGAATCAGCACCCTGAATAAGCACTGGTTTAGTAGCTGTATTATGGGCTGCACATAAGGAATATCCACTACTAGTTCTCCAAGATATAAGTCTCACACGGATGAAATTCAACACCCTGTAATATAGGATGAAACTGAGGAATTTGCAATTACTGTTGTGACTTTCATTTAATCTTCAGCTGATGACTGTGCTGATTGATCTAGATTCCAGCAGATTTTGCATGCATCCTGCATAACAAAAGGTCAGCTTTGATATGTGACACACTGACCTCTAAAGTGTGGTTCTACTCCAGGAAGTGATTTCAGATGATGGATCTGAGCTGCTCAACCTGAGCGTTCTCAACTGCTTACTTCAGGGATAAAAACAACATTAACATTTTACTCCTTATTTCCTAAAGATATAATTTCCTTGGCATCAGTTTGTTGACCCTAATCCTCAGTTGCCTTCCTTTACTTGCAACTGATGCAGACAAAAAGGTACCTAAAAGGTAAATGTGGCTTTCAGAATCAAAATGGAATACATGCTGGTGGGTTGGGTGAAAATCCAGTTGGATGTGGCACTTACTTTTAATCTATTAAAAGAAAAAAAAAATTAAAATGGTGTCAACATGGGAAACAAACACTGAAGTCTCTGATCTCACTTTTCAAAGTACACCCACACTTTATAATGCTGTTTTTAATTCTATGCATTTGCAAAGCCTTTAGGCTAGACTGTGTATTAACTTTATCATTTCCACTGTCAAGTACTAATCAGTATGTTAGTTCATTAAAGGATGACACTATCCAGAAGCAAGAGTGACTTTTCTCCAGTAAGAAGGGAAAATAAACAGCTGGAGAAAAGAATGCAGCTCACAGGATTTAAAGCAGTAGTGTATGTAGAACATATCCTGGTGGGATTTTGTTTTACTATAGAATGTTGAAGTGCAGCTCCTATAAATTTGCAAACGGGAAATAAATTTAAATACTGGGGCATCCTCCATTTTATATTACATTTTATTGAATTAAATCTTGACAAAGAGATCATGGGCAATTTCAAAACAGACAGTACTTCTCATAATAAAACTCCCCACAAAACTGGAATCAGAAGGGCGTATTAATTTAATACCAGAAAACATTTTATTGCTTTTTCTTTGAAATAAAAGCTAACAGTCCTGTCCCACTTCTGACAAACACTGTACCATTTGTGCCTGTCAACTAAATAGGGCTAGAAGGACAAGGGGACACCACAGGACAGGACTGAACCTCCTGAAGAGAACATAATTTCGTGGTAGAGAAACAATCAGGAGATTAATCGTGTCATCAGTTTTGAGTTGAAAAATACTACCCTTAGGAAATGATCAAAATTCTCATTTTTTTCTAAGGAATATTTTAGCAAAAATTACATTGCTGCTTTAAATTCACTATAAAAGGAAAAGTACATTTTCACATTTAAAAACTTACTGGTGGTATTTTCTGTTGAATTACCTGTTTCACTCTGCTTGAGTAAAACTAAGCATTTAATGTAACTGCAACATTCTGCACTGTATTTGTCATTTCTTATGAGAATGTCAAGTTTGTGATTCATATGTACCCTTTTATTACTTTGCCAAAGTTAAATAAAATTGTGTGACTTTTGTAAACATTTACCAATTCTGTTTTACATGTTAGCAACCTTCCTGTTTTACAAACATCTTTAAGGTTTTTGAAAAAAGTGAGTAAAATTTGCATTTAAAAAAATCAAAGCAAAAAACCCCACCCCAATAAACAAAAAAAAACCCCTCATCTTTATTCACTATATTAGAAACATGTTTCTACCAGGATTAGCCAAATATTCTTTAAGTTCTGTTTTTGAAGGTGCTCATATCCCCACATTTGATAATTCTGCAGATTTACCCACATAACATGGTGCCCTGACCTCAAGCCCTGTAAAGTTATTACTGCTGATTTTTCACTTAACACAGATCTGAATAATCCAACCAGTCTCAGAGTCTTGGTGTCTCCTTTGCTTACTTTGGGCCTATTTCTGTCCTGATGATGTCAGCTGCTCTTTGATGTCAGCAGAGCGAGGTAGAAGCCCTATGCCAAGGAGACAAAGGCATCTAGAACACAATCTGATACGTTACTTACTGAACTGCATTCCTTACATGTAATAAGAAGTCTACACAAAGTAAGTGATTATTTCCTGTTGGCCCTGGGTCACCAACAATGGAACTCTTACAAATCATAACCAGTCAGCAGCTGGTAAGAAGAGCCCAAACCATGAGTGAGCTGAAAGCACTGCACTGGTCACTATGTAAATTTTACTGGTCACTAGGTAAGGTGTTTGTTTTTGGTTTGTTTTTTTTTTTTACTTTGAGCTCATTTGCAATGCCAGCAGTTGGTCAGACGGTTCCACAGGAGCTCTGCCTGTTCTGAGAGTTCCCATCTGCCCCACCTATTGCAGCGTTCAGCTCACAACACACTGGAGTCGTTGAGCTGATTTGCTTTCTTTAAAGTGTTCAACAAAACCAGACAGCATTAAAACAAACAAACAAAACTAAGGCCCAAATAAAAACACCTCTCCCTGTTCCCCCCCAGAGTGGGTTCCCTGCTATTCCCAAAGACCTGGAAAAGTAAGCTACAAACATGTTAGGCTACATAAACTGAGTTGCCATCAAAAAGAAACATACTACACCCATCTTGAGAATTAAAATTTTATTTTTGCCATAGAAAGCTCTAAGAACTAATACCATGTATTGATTAATGAAAAGTAGAACACAACTTGAAAAAGCATGTTAAGGAAAAACTGTACAACTATATACATCACAGACCGGGGAAAACCAAGGAATGTTTCACACAGAACATTTCCTAGGCAATACCTGTAGAACTCAGAATTCAATGTATATAGTTGTCAGCTTCTGCATCTTTTTAGAAGCTGCATGCCTAACAGAATAAAATAAATAAGCAGTAGATGTTATTCAATATTTGTTTAGTTCACATAGTGGAATGTTATGGTACGAATCCCCAAAGAAACCAGACAGTGAGGATGCAGCCACCATTACCATATTCTGCAGCAGATCTGTTAATGGTTGTATATGCATAATAAATGAAAATTTTGATTTTCATTTCTGTATAAATGCTTTGTCAGATTCAACCTTTTTATTTCATTGTTCCAAAGCCAATTTCTTAATATTTACATAAGTTTTTTCATTAAGTTAAACTGGAAGCTAAATGCTTACAAAAACAAACAAAAACACAAATGTAAGTGCAGTAACCAGAAATCTAAATAGAAAAACTTACTCATGGCCCCATAAAAAGTTTTCAAAGAATGGATTTAACATGTTTCCAAACCAATAAATAGCAGAAGTGAAATTTAAAAAAATGCTTTACATACCTCTGGACTTTGGATATCAAAAATCACTTCCAAGGAAAACTGAAGACCCTGAGACACATGCAAGCACGAGTCTTCTAGCGAAAATAGTTACAAAGCCCTAATTTTCCAGTTTTCCTCCAAAAAGAGACCTTTACTAGGCACAGTTTAATTTAAGGTTTTAAATATATCAGCAGCAAACAGTGACAGTCACTATGTTTAATTCTGCTTAATTCCAGATCCCCATATAGGCCATGATCCTTGTGGGTCCCTTCCAACTCAGACTATTTTGTGATTAAACGTGTGTCATGTCAGTAACAAAAATAACATTGCATTTGTCTCATCACAAAGGTCAGGAAGTCCCACCCACCACAGCACCAGCCAGCTCTGGCTGAGCCACCTGAGCCAACACAGGCAATCCACACTCATGTCACATGAAGATAATGTCTAACTGCAGAAATGCCACCTCAGTTACATCCCACATTTAAAGTATGACCCATTGTATTCCAAGGGGTCTGCAATATGATCTGGAAATAATCAGGTATTTCATGTTCTTGGCTGACAAAAGAGAAGTGCTGAGCATTACATGCACCACGTAAACAAATCCTCCTCCCATCATTGCCCACGTGGATTTCTGGTACCTTTTTTGCAGCTCAACTTGTATTTGAACCATTTACCATTTAAGTGCCTTTCTGTGAAGAGTACTGTATGTCTAAAACCTTTAACTTTGAAAGTCATAAAATCAAGATGCTAACTTAAAACATTAAAAAGAAAAGAGAAACCTGTAACTGCAACTTAAGCAATGAAAGGTTTCCATAACTAGTGCTATGCACAACAGTCTTTTTCAGTCACCTCCAGAACTTCAGGAGTTTTCATATTCCCATTTACAAAAATCAACAAGTCACTAACTCTGAAATGCTAAACTATTACTCCAGTAAACAGCTGTTTTTCTCTACCATTTCCTGATCAAGCTGGACATCTAGTTCATTTTTAATTGCTTAAACAGGAGCCAATTGCAAGGAGGAGAAAATGACAACATAATAAACCCAAATCTGGGAACAGCTGACAACTAGACAACCACAGAGAAATTATACTTTGGGTCATGGTGAATAAAGGGTATTTCTGGTTGTTGTTTTAGTCCTCACCTTCCAAAATGTATAAATGGGGACAAGTGTGGGGGAAATCCAAACAGGCATACAAGATGTTCAGGAGTCTCAGTGCTAAACCAATACAGCACTTAGATAAATTCATAGTTTTGAGAAGCCTTCAGCTAAAAAAAAAAAGATCTTTTATAATTAATTTTTAAACTTCAGACTGAAGCCATTCTTCTTGAAGTGGAAAAAAAAAAGGAACAGTACTTTATATCAAACTAATTACTGCCATTTTTTCCAGCAGCAAGAAAACACAAAAACATAATCCAAGCTTTAAGAAGGTAACATTATCTCCTTCCTAAGTGTTCTAAGCTTCTTCACTATTGAGCTTTGTGGGGTTTGGTTTTTTCTCATTGCAAAGAGTAAAATATCATGGTCCAGGACACTGAATACTTTGCTCACCACACTGCCAAGTGAAAGTAAAGTTTGTTCAAGTTAGCCCTAATTGAGTATTGCTTGTTGACAAGACGTTTTGCATGAAGACAGATGATTCATAGTATTTATAAAAACAGAATTAAAATGCTCAAAACCAGACTACTCCAGTGTAGTAGGGGATCATGTATTTTGACCCCTTGTTCACAAGTTGTGGGATTATTTTTTTTAAATAGTTCCATGACCAAGAGACTATGATGAAAAAATCTAACTGTTTTCTCGGTTAACATCTAAACAGAATTCAGCATTAAAGTGCTAACATGAAAGAAAGGTAAGTACATGGTAAATACGGGTACAGGAAATATCTCCATTATTTTAGAAATATTTCTAGCTCTTTAGAAGGAATTGTACATTTTCAAGCCACAAGTCCTCATGTTTTGATCAAATTTAACATAACAGAAAACACTGCTAGTGCCTTAGAAATGTCTTACTTTATATTAAAGTAAAATTTCTGATTAATTGCTTCCAGAAATCACTGCAGTTAGCATGGTCCATCTAAGTGTTACCATTTGGTGACTTCTTAGAACACGTTAACTTCTTTTGACTTTAACCTTCGATTTTACAGCAATTTCAACAGCTCAGTCAAAACAGTTGCAATGCTCCCGCACTGAATACTTTTTTTCCAGCATTTCAAACATTTCAGTAAGATTCTGGTATCACAAACTCAAACTCAGTACTTCCCTCTGACGGGTTTTGTTTAAAAATTGTTTCATTCCCCTGCGGAACAAAAATGTCGTCCCAGGTGATGTGTTTGGAAGGCGAGCTGGACGTTGTTCCTTCAGTGCCATCCTTCCCCGAGCCAACACGGTAGACAATTCCCCCCTCGTTCATCACCGGGACACTGCTGGGGCGGTCGGTGATGTAGGCGTACTGTCTGATCTGCAGGGACCTGCAGGGGTGCAGCCTGTACAGCTTGGTGTCCCCAGAAGGGTCTTGGCTGTGAACTGACCTTATGTGGGAGGCTGTAATTTGGTAGCTGATGAAAGATTTGCCGCACGTCAAGCACTGGTACCTTCGCTCCCCGGTGTGGTGGAGTTCGTGCTTGGTACGATATTCTGCAAGGGCAAAGACTTTGTCACAGTAGCGACAGGGATACTTCTTCTCCCAGGAGTGGATGTTGAAATGTCTCCGCAGGCTGGTCAGGCAGGCGTACGACCTCTTGCACACGATGCAGATGTAGTAGACTCTGCCGTCCACTATGAGCTCGTAGTGGTCATCGTGCTTTACTTTCATGCGTTTCCCCTTTGGAGATTCATCATCAGACTTTTTGGGTGCGTCATCAGGCTTGGCTTCCCCTTCCTCGGAATCACCCTTCACAGGGATGACTATGTCATAGGTATCCTCACCGATATTGGCATAAACCTTACAGCCCGTAGATAAGCCTCCTATTTCAGTTGCTGTATCTAATGTGATGATTTTCTGCCCATCTGCCACATTCTTTGATGCCAGACCTGAACTTAATTCCTTGTTGTTTCCGGAAAGAACATCTGAGATTTTTATTTTAAATTCTCCAGGTTTAGCAGATGTCTCTTGTGAAGATGCAACCACCTGTTTTTTCTGTACACCTGATCCTTCAGGGCTCGCTGCCTTAGGAACAGAAGGCTGCTGAACCAAAGAGCTGCTGCCGACCGAGCCAGGACTAGAGGAGCTAATGATATCAACATCATCTTCAACAACCTCCTCATCATCAACAGCAGTTGCTTCCACTTCAGTTACAGAGCCATTACGGGATGGCTGCTGGCTCTCCTCGAGTAAATTAATTGTAGGAGTCACATGTGTTTGATGCAAGGAGCTGGCACCAAGTGATGAGTTAAGCAGAGGCTTGTTTAGCACGATGATATTAGGAGCAAAATGTTGCGGTGTGGCCGAGACGAGTGATTCAGCACCTGGTTGTGTTTGGTTTGGGCTCAGCTGGCTGGCAGACAAAGTGAGGTTCTGAGCTGCTGTGGTGTTCGTCAAATGGGGAGAGCCACCACTGCCACAGGATTTTTGGTCAGAAGCCCCAGCTGGACTCAAGCAAGGCTGGTTCTGGCTGGCAGCGTTTTTGTCTTTAGTACATTCTTTTGGAGGAACGATCTCAGAACAAAAAATTACATCATCATCCTCATCATCCGAATCGCTCACTGTGATTTTTGTAGTCTCGTATTCTATGCCATGTAAGGAGAATGACTGTGTTATAACTGGCATCCCATCTGTTGCCTCTTGACCCTCTGGCCTGATTACAGTCACCTGTGTTTCAGCATCTCTTTGATTTGGACTAGAAGTTGAAGCACTGTTTTTGACCTCACTTGGCACATTTTTGCCTTCGGCCAGAGGTATGCCCAGATCAGCTATGAACTTAACACCCAGCTCCTGCCCTGATTTAATCAGTTCATCAAGCAAATCAGATCGAACACTGATTATTTTGGAGCTGTAAATATAATTAAGAATTTCTGCAAAAATTTCTGCTCTTACAAAGCTCAGTTCAACCACTTGACCAGCCATTGAGAAAAGCTGGTGAAAATATGTGCTTGAGGCTGAAAGGATGTTTCTGTGAGCTCGAAATTTCCGGTCCTCCACAATGACTGTAACATCACAGAAAAGTCCATGGCCACGTTGCTCATTCAAAGACTGAAGGAGCACGTTAGAATATTGTGTGTCTGTTGCAGAAATAAGTTTTTTCCCCTCCATTTCTACAAAGGGAAAGGAAAAGATATCAAATTAGTTAAAACACAGATTTACAGTTTTAACTGCATGACAACATTCACATATTTACTGTCTATTTCTTCTTTAGGAAAAAACAAATCTGAGATACTGTTCAGAAGATTATGTGCTACTGCACTCCGCAAATTTGTTTCTTGTTGTTGTTTGTCCTTTTCCCTTCTACACAAGGTAAGCAGAATTCTGAATATATCCTCTATTCTTACAAGGTGGGGAACAGAGAAACACCACCTCATCTTAGGCAACAGTAAATAAAGTTAATTATAAAACCAAGAAGATGAAAGTTTTGGGTCCCTCAAGCAGCTCTAAACATTACTAGTAATTTCTTTTTAGTTGTAAAATATTCCATAAATTGTTATGAGAAAGCCCAAAAACATGAAGTTATTTATGGCCAGACACCAGAATCTGTGTGTCTGTGTATTACCAGTCAACTGAGTTAATGAAAACGCTATGGATAGTGCACTTCCTTCCCCAGAAAA
>JANPWX010017465.1:703-27921 GCA_024734555.1 Trochalopteron elliotii
CCTGCCCCCTTTCCCCCCTTTCCCTTTCCCATTGCCTCTGTGTGGGATGCCCCCAGATCCCCTTCCTTGTCCTCCCGCTCCCAGAGCCCCTCCCAAAACCCTCGGGTTTTGTCCCATCCCATTTCCTCCTGCCACCACCCACCCCAAGCTTCAGGCCCAGTGTGCGCCACATTCTCTTCCTTGTCCTCCTCCTCGTCCTCGTCCTCCTCCTCCTCCCCCACAACTCCATCTCTCCCAGTCACTTGAGGTCCCCAATTCCCCCATTTCACTCTCACTGAGGGTTCCCCTTCACCCCAACCCTCCCCTCCCCCACTGGGACTGGGGCACACTGGGGTATACTGGGGCACACTGGGGGCACTGGGGCACACTGGGAGACACTGGGGGACTGGGGACACCTCACTGGAGCTGGGGCACTGTGCTGGGGCTGGGAACATCTCACCAGGGCTGGGGAACACGTCACTGGGGCTGAGGGCACCGTGCAGAGGCTGGGGACACCCCAGTGACATCCTTGGGTCTCTCTGCAGGGAGGAGTGAAAGCCTTTCGAGTGAAGAGGTCTGAGGTGAGTACCCCAAGTTCTGTGGGGCCCAGAGCCTTCCCTGGCATGGCCATGACACTTGGGGTCACCTCAGTGTGCCCCAGTATCCTTCAGTGTGCCCCAGTATCCTCCAGTGTGTTCCAGTTTGCCCCAGTATCCCCCAATACCCCCCCCCAGTCTCCCCTCTCTCCCCAGCCTCCCATGGCTGACCCAGGGCAGCATCGCTCGGCTCCTGTGGGGAATCCCTGGGGGTCTGCAGGCCCCCAACGGCTCCCAGGGGGTTTGGGGGGGACCCTGGAGCCCCCAGGGGTGAGCAGAGCTTGGGGACAGCAGAGGGACACACAGGGGGCTGTCCCTGCTCCGTGTCCTGCAGGTACTGGGGTGTACTGGGGTATACTGGGGCACACTGGCAGGTGCTGGGGGATACTGGGGAATACTGGGGGATACTGGGAGACACTGGGGGGTACTGGGGGACACTGGGACACACTGGGACACACTGGGGGTTACTGAGGCATACTGGGGGGTACTGGGGCACACTGGGACACACTGGGAGACACTGGGCACTGGACAGAGCTGTCCCCAAGGCTTTCCTCATGCCCAGTGGGCTCTGGGGATCCCCAGGTTCACTGTGGGAGGCTGGGTGGGCTCTGGAAGGGTCTGGGCCATCCCAGGGCATGGAGATCTGGGGCTCCCATGGATCTGACGAGCCCAGTCCTTTCCTGGCTCCATCCAGGGTCCCAATTCCTGTCTCCTGCCAAAGACGGGGGAAGACAGGTATACCCCTAGTACACTCTGGTGTGTCCCAGTATCCCCCAGTACACTTGTGTCTCCCAGTACACCCGTGTCTCCCAGTACCCCCCAGTGTCCCCCAGTATCTCCCAGTACACCCCAGTGTGCCCCGGGGGGCACAGCAGGGTCATGGTTTGGGCTCTGGTTTTTAGGGCCAGAAGCTCTGGTGGCCCCCGTGCGCTGACCCCTCCAGCGGCAGGAGGAGATCGCCATCGCTGGAGGAACCCCCCAATCCCCTGGGAGCCCTCGGAATTCCCCTGGAATGATCAATAAACCCCCTCAGCCGAGCTCTGTGTCTGTGATTGGGAATGGGGCGTTTGTCTCTGCCACCGGCTCCTCCTCGGGGACAGGATTCCCCTTCCATGGGGTCCTTCCATGGGGCAGGAACCACTCCTGGTCCTTCCATGGGGTCAGGAACTGCTCCAGGAGCTTTCCATGGGGTCAGGAACTGCTCCAGGAGCTTTCCATGCGGTCAGGAACTGCTCCAGGTCCTTCCATGGGGTCAGGAACTGCTCCAAGTCCTTCCATGGGGTCAGGAAAAGCTCCAGGAGCTTTTCATGGGGTCAGGAACTGCTCCAGGTCCTTATGAGACACGAATTTTAAAAGAATTAAGGATTTTAGAAAAGTTCAGATTTTAGACAGATAGGCTTTGTCAGAAATAACTAAGAGTTAATGGTTAGTTGAAAGAAGGTGAATCTAAGATAGTTATCCCAGATTTCAATAACTAATTGCTTGTCATTTTTATGTTTGTTTGGCTGTGTTTATAATGAGAAATGGAGAAACTGATAAATCGAAACAAGAGAAAGCATAGTTGGTTGTCTGTGAGGCTTTGAGATTGCTCGCGTGTGGGGCGGCATCCCGACAAACTGCTGGTCGTCCCTGGCCACGGAGGAGTGAGGCGGCGGCGTGAGTTTGGAGCTATCCCCACCTCCTGGAGGGATTTGTGTTGTGTCTCGGCCCAAGTCCACCGGATTTTCGGCGTGACTTTGTGAAACCTTTGGCTGTTTCTTTAGGGTTGTCAGGGACCCGCAGCTGTTTTCTGTGAGTCTGAAATCGTTAGCGTTCAGAGTTGAGTCCTATCAGAAAAGGAGCCCTGCAGCTTTGGCTGCGCAGAGGAAGCGGAGAGTCCAGAGCTTACGCTCGGCTCCAGTGGAGGTGTCTGAGGGATTTGTAGTGCTGAGACACACAGCAGATACAGTCCAGGCTGTGCTTGGTAATATTTCAAATCAAGTGGTGTCAAAGACCCGGTCAGCATTTCGGAAAGCTTTAGGACAGAGTACAGCTGCAATCCTCACAGCCCTTTACACAGTGTTGAGTTGTGAAACCTCTGCCAAAGCCCAGCGAGCGCTTCGCGGGGTTTTCAGCCGTGCTTTGAGTACAGCGCGGTGAGAAATACATTTGGCTTTCAGCTGCACTCTGGCTACAGTGTGTGCAAGGCAGTTTATAATTTCTAAACGCATTCTAACCACGATATACTCAGCACAGGATACAACGGAGGGCTTGGTTTGCTAATGATTTGTAACCAGCAATTTGAGGGGGAGAAAACAAACTTCTGTTTAATTATTTTGTGTAAGTGTTTTGAGTGGAGTGTTTGGGGGTGTTTGATTGGGCTGTGTGACTTCCTTTAGATTTAAATAAAAAGGAGCCTTTCTTCTCTGTGGTGCTGTGTTTGTGGTGAACATTTCTAGGAGAGCACTGCCGTCCCGTGTTAAAAAAGATATAACTACATGTTCCCTGCCAGTGATTAGTGCTTTGAGCCTCATTTCTAAAGCAACACTGTCACCCTGTGTCAAAAGTTGTAACTGCACAACCTGGTTGATTTGGTTTACTGTTAACCCTTTTACTTCCGTTATTTCTAAACTAACAAGCTGTTTTACCTTTTTCCTTTGTATTGGTAAAGTTACATGCCAGGACCAGGAGATACAGGGAGCGGGAGCCTATAGTCCAAAGGAGCTTCCCTGTCCAAGGAAGAGTTGTGACTGCAGCCCGTGGGTTGTGTTTTGTTGTGTAGCTTGCCAAGAGCTGTGGGTCCAACGAGTATTTGCGTGTAGGATACCTAGCAGGGGAATTTGTCATCTCTGTTGTACAGAGGAACAAAAGGCCACCCAGATTGCTATATGGATTTTATTGGTGACTGGTCAGGAGGCACATGGTAGTGGTAGACTATTTGAGCTATTAGAGAATGAGATTTCAGGAATCCTACAGAAACCAGCAGAGATCCTCAGGGTTGAGTGTGCCCAATATACCTTGGGTACCAGATTATTATCAGGTGAAGCTTTGGAGTTGGGACAAGATTCAAAAGCATTGGGAGAAGAAGAACTCAGCATGTCGGCAAGGGAGAGCAAAGAGATTCCTAAAGGTAGCCCCTTGGGATGTATTTTGACACATGGGAAAGAGCTGGTGGGCTATGGTGCTACAGAAACCAAGAGGGAGCTCATTAAATTTGGTACACAATGGTGAACAGTTTATAGACTTAAAGAGGGGATGAAGTGGCCATCGGTTGGGACACTTGATTATGAAACACTATTACACTATTATAATGCTTTTCCTCAGGCGTGAATAAAAATGGCAGGAGGCTGATATGTTTTTCACTCTTCAGAATCACCCCAAATGGCAAAGGGATTGTGGGATCAGGCCACCCTCTGACCCCTTGGTATTGGCTCTTGAAAAGGATAATAAAGCTAATGAGGGAAAACCCAAGCAATGTTGTGGTGCATGTTCAATAAACCACCCTGACAAGGTGTACCAAACAAAGGCTCTGGAAGAAGAAATGGTAGATTTGCTTAGACCACCCCCTAAAAGGCAGAAAGGGGAGGGGTGGTTGGGGAAGTAGATTTGGAATTGCCATTGACTCCAGCCTCAACCCCCACTTCATCCTCTGCTTCATCTTCCTTTGGGAGGACAGCAATTGAGATAGGGGCTTCCTCACCAACTCCCAAACCACAAGAGCCAACCAAACTGTACTCACCATTACCCAGCAGTGACAGTGAGTAGGATGAACCTGAACCCTCCCTACAGGGTCCTATAGCATCAAGGACCCAGAAACAGACTAGAGAGGTCATACAAGCACCTCTAAGGGAAGCAGCAACCTCTGAAGAGATGACAATACTAATTAAAGTTCCCTTTTCTACAATGGATCCCTCAAACACCTTCTGAATTTCTAGAATATTTGTTAGATACAATGCATCAGCATACCACCCTGCATCCTGGACCTGATGAAGGGATGCAACAATAGGTAAATTTATTTTTAGGGCAATCTATAGGAGATATCAGGCTAAAACTCCAGAAGATCCAGGCCCCAACAAGCCAGGACTTGGAGACTTTGCTGGATGAGGCGAGGAGAGTTTTTAGCACTTGGGAAGAGGGATATAAACAGGGGATGAAGAAATTGGTAGCAGTAGTAAGGGAAGAAGAAAAGTGAAAATGTGGGCAAGGTCCACTGAAACAAGGACCACCCCGACTGGGAAAAGACCAACGTGCATTTTGTAAGAAATTTGGGCACTGGAGGAACCAGCACCCAGAGCAAAGAAGGGGTGAGAAACAGAGAAGTAAGAGGTGACTGAAAAGGGGAAGGGGTGGTTGCTCACATAAAGGAGGACTGAGGAGGACCGGAGGGCCCTACCCTAGGGGACCCTCTGGTTATAATCAAACTGGGGAACAAAGGAAAACAGATGGAATTTTTAATAAACACAGGGGCAACATATTCAGTGCTGAATAAGGTCCTGATACCTATAACAAATGATTATATTATGGTAAGGAGAGCAACTGGCCAATCTGAAAGACCATATTTTTGCAAACCACTGAAGTATAAATTGGGAAACAGTGGGGAATTCATCCATTTTTATACATGCCTCATGCTCCATCTGCACTTTTGGGCAGGGATTTGCTGGAGCAGTTGGAAGCAACAATAATATTCAAAAACAGGGAAATTAGTTGGGAGGTAAAGGATCAACAATATGTGGAATTGTTAAGCTTGATGTTAATAACCAAAGAAATTGCAGCTGCAAATGAAGAAGAAAATACCAAGAAAACAATGGATCAGGTATTCCCTGGGGTATGGGCTTCTAGTATACCAGGGAGAGCAAAGAATGCACTACCAGGGCAAGTCAGGCTCAAAGAGGGGGAACAGCCAGTAAGGGTTAAACAATCCTTTGAAAAAGGAAGACAGGGAAGGAATCAGTCCAATCATTAAAAGCTTTTTGCAGATAGGACTATTAAAAGAGTGTCAAACTGATTTTACTACTCCCATTCTGCTTGAAAAGAAGCCTGATGGGTCGGTCATACAGGTTAGTACAAGATTTAAGGGCTGTTAATAAGGTAAATGAAGATTTGTACCCAGTGGTTGCCAACCCTTATATCTTGTTAACTCATTTAACACCTGAATTAACTTGGTGTAGTGTTTTGGATTTAAAGGATGCTTTGTTTTGCCTTCCTCTCCATGAGGCCTGCCAGAAAATTTTTGCATTTGAAAGGAAAAGCCCCAAAAACTGGGCACAAACCTCAGCTGGCATGGTGTGTGCTACCCCAGGGGTACAAGAACTCCCCCCACCATATTTGGACAGCGTTTGCAAAGGATTTGGAGTCCTGGGAACCCCCACTGGGAGAAGGACAGCTGCTTCAGGATGTGGATGACCTCTTAATAGCCACCCGGACCCAGGAGGCAGGTGTGGACTGGATGGTAAGCCTCCTAAACTTTTTGAGCTTGCAGGGGTATCAAGTATCCCAAAAGAAAGCCCAGATGGTGAAGCAGAGAGTCATCTACCTGGGCTGCAAAGGGAGTGCTGGACAAAGGACCTTGAGGGAAGACTGCAAGGAAGCAATATGCCAAACCCCAAAACCCCAGAGAGCGAAGGAACTGAGAACCTTTCTGGGCACGATGGGGTGGTGCAGACTGTGGATTTATAACTATGGGTTACTCATTAAACCTCTATATGCCTTGATCATGGAAGGGAGCAGAGACCTTCAATGGAAAAAAGAAACAATGCAAGCCTTTGGCCAACTAGAGAAGGTCCTCATGTCAGCTCCGGCCCTGGGACTTCCAGACATGAGTAAACCATTCTTTTTGTTTTCTCACAAAAAGCAGGGGATCACTTTGGGAATTCTAGCACAGAACCTGGGCCCAGTTTAGGCGGGCAGTCACCTCCCTCTCCAAAGAGCTGGACACGACAGCTAAGGGGTGGCCAGGGTGCCTCAGAGTCGTTGCAGCAGTGGCAGTAAATATTCAGGAAGCACACAAATTCACCCCAGGCCAGAAGATGACCGTGCCAATATCCCACACAGTGTCTGCAGTCCTGGAGGCAAAAGGGGGACATTGGCTCTCCCCACAGAGATTCCTAAAGTACTCCCAGGCCATAGTGGTAGAACAAGATGATGTTGAGATTGTGGTAACTAACATTGGGAACCCAGCTGCCTTCCTCAGTGGGAGTATGGGAGAACCAGTGATCCATGACTGCCTGGAGACCATCAAAGCCACCTATTCCAGTCTCCCAGATCTGAAGGAAGCCCTTCTTGAGGACTGGTTCACTGATGGAAGCAGCTATGTTATCAGTGGAAAAAGACATGCCAGATATGCGGTTACCATGAGCAGAGGGGTAATAGAGACTGGAGCATTGCCAACAAACACCTCAGCACAGAAGAGTGAAATAATCACCTTAACCCAGGCCTTAGAGTTGGCAAAAGGAAAAGAAATTAACATTGATGCAGATTCAAGGTATGCATTTGGGGTGGTTCATGCACATGGAGCCATTTGGAAAGAGAGAGGACCGTTGAACTCACAAGGGAAGAATATTAAACATGCACAAGAGATATTGAAGCTATTAGGTGCAATCCAATTACCTGAGAGCTTAGCCATCATGCACATCAAGGCACACCAAAGAGTGAGTTCTGAATCGGAAGAAGGAAATAGGCTGGCAGACAGAGAGGCAAAAGATGTAGCCAAAGGTGAGCTACCTGATGACAGTGTTGAGGCAACATTGATTCCAGATGGAAAATTTTCTATTGAAGGTAAGCCAGTATATAATAAAGAGGACAAGAAACTTATTAAGGTAGAAAACACAAGTTACAATCAGGAGGGGTGGGCCATAACAGAAGAAGGGAAACTTAGGGTACCCTCCAATTTATTGTGGACATTAATAAAGAAAGAACATGAGAAAACACATTGGGGAATAGATGTCCTGTACAACCATTTGAAAGATAGAATCATGGCCAGAAAATTGCAGGGCACAGTGATACAGGTAACTTGTCAGTGTGGTCTCTGCCTCCAAACTAATCCTAAGAATACCCAAAGCCTAAAGGTGGACAAACTGGGAAAGGTTGAGGACCTGGACAACAATGGCAAATTGATTTTACGGAATTATCCAGGAAAGGGGGGCACCGTTACCTAGTGGTGTTAACAGATCTCTTTTCAGGATGGCCAGAAGCCTTCCCTAGCAGGACAGCTGAGCCACAAGAGGTAACCAAAGCACTGTTGCAAGAAATAATACTGAGGTTTGGAGTTCCAGCCACCATATCCTCAGATAGAAGACCACACTTTATTTCAAAAATTGTGCAGCAAATTAGCTACCACCTGGGAATAGATTGGTAATTGCATACCCCATATCACCCTCAGTCCAGTGGCCAGGTAGAAAAGATGAACCATTTGATCTAGCAAAGAATTGTAAGAGTGGGGCAAGAAGCTAATTTGCCTTGGCCCCAGGCTCTCCCAATAGCATTAGTACGAATTTGCACAAAACCAAGAGCAAAAGAGAAATTAAGCCCTTCTGAAATATTACATGGGAGGCCATATGTGGTCCAAAAGGGAACAATGCCTATTCAAGTAGGGGAAGAAACCCTACACAGATATATGGTGGCCCTGAATAAACAACTTAGAGAAATTGAAAAATATGTGGCTGGGGCCCAAACCAGAGAATTCGATGGGCCAGTACATGGTGTGCAACCTGGGAATTATGTGTATGTGAAGTCTTTTGCAGAGAAGACTCTGGAAGCGCAGTGGGAAGGACCATTCCTGGTGCTCCTCACCACTTTCTCTGCAATCAAGATTAAAGAACAGAAGGCTTGGATCCATCAGTCCCGAGTGAAGAAGGTCCCCAAAGGAATTTGGAGGGTCACACCAGGTGATGAAGAACTGAAGCTGAAACTTACTTGGAATAGCAAATAATGGACTTACAGTTATCATGGACATAATGTGGAAGGTTTTGGGTTTTGTAGTCATTGCCACAACCATAACAGGAGTCAAAGCAACACCAGGCAAGTATAATGTAACTGGGATATACTGATGCCAAGGGAAAGCTTATGATTCCTACTCTTGTAGGTCTTTGGGTAAAATGCTAAGGGTTACAAATGCAAGTATGTGGGAAAGAACAGGTGTCTGGGGATGTGAATGTGCATTCATACAGAATGGGTTCCATGAGCCCCACCATCCACCCATGGAACTCATCCAAATCAGTCCTGGATGCTGTGACAATTGTTTGACCAAGTGTCCGTGGTTTGACTCAAAATCAAAGGATGTACAGCAAAAGGGTTTGGTCTCAACTTTAACATAGCTCAGGTAAGTACTGAGTCCCATAAGAAGAAGGCTAAACCAACCCCAGCAGTGTCAAGAAAGGCTGTGACAATCCAAATTCCAATTATTTTAGAAGAGGAGGAACAGTTTATAACTCCCACAATTGCTTAAATTGGGCCATATGCTATTAAGAAAACAGGAATTCAGAGGCTATTGATTAACCCGGAATGGTCTCTGAAATGAGTAGAAATGGGGATGCAGGTAAATGCTTCTGCCATCTGACCAGAATGTGCCCCATTTCTCAATAATTCTTTCGTGGATTAGACCACTTGACTTAAAAAACATATGCCCTCTAATTTCAGGAAAAAGAGAGATTTTACTGAGTTATTAGGAACAAGATTGGGAGTATTAAATACAATGGATTCAGAAGTGTTAATGAACAAATTGACCACAATGGGGAGCAATTTGGTTAAATTACAGCAGCCTTTGCAATCCTCTTTGCCGGCGCTAGGTAACAATCATTGGAAATTGTCCAAAATATTACCAGAATGGGAAAACACAGAAGAGCAGGACTATGAAGAGATAATGAACGTGCTAGGTAAGACATAGACTTCAAAGAATTAAGGATTTTAGAGAAGTTAAGATTTTAGTCAGAGATAAGCTCTGCTGGAACTATTTAAAGTTTGTTAAAAATCAAAAGTTTGTAGTTAATTAAGAGAAACCAGATTTGAGTTAACTTTCCCAGGCCTGAATAACTGATTGCTTTTCAACTTCATGTTTGTTTAGGTGTGTTTGTAATGAAGAACAGAGAATCGAATAAATAGATTTAGGAACACAAAACAATTACAGAAACTCCCATACTCCAAAACCCATTGAAAGGCATGAAACCTGGAGAAACTGGAGTCCTACCAGGTCTTATTTGTCACATTTGCATTGAAAAGGTAGAAAGTTCAGAGTGATGAAGAGTCATTGTACTTCCTCATTCTAAGCCCCCTCCCCTTGAAAAAGACCATGGACCCATTTCAAAGGGCAAACTACTCATGCTTAATTGCTTTTTAGCTAATTACCACATGAAGCGGAGAATGGGATGTACCGGGGGGTTGTGGATATGCATTTGTGTTTTGGGTATTCAACATCTTTGTAAATAGAAGGACTCTGTGATTGTCTGTAAGTTGCGGTGTGTATTTGGGAGCCATCCTGCATGCTGCCCGCTGCTGCAATAAACATACACTTTCTAAATTTAAACTGTTAGAGAGTTTTTGTCCGTCTCAGTTGCATGTTGGTATTAGATCAGTATTCATATTTTTAATAAATCACTAGGCACAGCTAGTGAAATCATCTCTTTGGCTCTTGGGTGGACTCAAGCACAGCTGTGGGTGCAGTCAGTGGCTGCCGCAGTCATCACAGAGGGTGGGGAAGGAACATTCCCTGCTGAAATTCACAAAATTGTTTGGGATAATGCCTCTGATATGGAGAGAGAGCTTCAGCCTTGGTGTGTTTTAGTCAATTTCACCTATGACCCTGTGACAAGTGTGGTGACAGCCTTTGTTTTGACCATACACAATGCATCAGTGAGCTTGAGACATCCAATAATCGCTCTAGGACTAAAGCATGAGGGAACCGTATTGCATCCTTCTGAACACAGAATGTGGGCATGAGAAATGGAGGGGAAGGGACAAACCATTAACCTAGAGCCCTGTTGCATGAACAAACAATAGGGATACATATGTGAGGGGACTTTAGCAGATGACAAAGATATTTGTTTGGACATGGACCAAAGCATTTGTCACTTTGAAATGCATTCAATCAACCAGGCAACTTTGCTCGTGTATACAGGACAAGGTTGTGTCTGTGTCAGAACAGCATGTCCCACCATAATGACAGACAACCTAATCATGAATGAAACTCAATTTAGTTTATATGTTTGTAATTTTGTTAAAATTGAGGGATGCAGCTTTTCCTATTGGGTACCTGAAATATCACATCAGCATATAAAGGCAAACCTAGTTACTGTGCAGGAAATATTGCCTGTGCTTATAGGAATGAATTTGACCTTAGTCACTCAGCTGCTGAAGCGTCAGGAATTGAAGGAGATTTTAAAAGAAATTAAAGATGCAGGGGAAAAGACTTTGGTCACGATACACCATAACACAGAAACCATCAAAAGGGTTTGGAAATGATTTGAAGAACACTTGTCTCATCATTGGTGGGATGTGCTTTTTGGATGGTCACCAAAAGCAACCGGTACACTTAATGCCCTGATCCATCCTATTAGTGTGTTGTTTATTTTAGCTGGCATAAGTTTGGTCCTGTCTATTGTAATACTTGTTTGGAATTGGAGGATACTACGACGAGTGGCAGCCTAAGCATCACTATCAAAGGCATATGGCTTGGTCTTGAGAGAAACTAGCCGTACAGCTTGGACGGAAGAAGAATAATCTGTATATTGAGTAAAGGAATTTACTCATTTCAAAAAAGAAGTGGAAGTGAGACATGAATTTTAAAAGAATTAAGGATTTTAGAGAAAGTTAAGATTTTAGCTAAAGGTAAGCTTTGCTGGAATTAATTAAAATAGATACATGATAGATGGATGGATGGATGGATGGATGGATGGATGGATGGATGGATGGATGGATAGATAGATAGATAGATAGATAGATAGATAGATAGATAGGCAGGCTTTGTTGGAATTAATTAAGAGTTAATGGTTAGTTGAAAGAAACCGGATTTAAGATAGTTATCCCAGATTTCAATAACTAATTGCTTGTCATTTTCATGTTTGTCTAGCTGAGTTTATAATGAGAAATGGAGAAACTGATAAATAGATTTAAGGAACACAGACAGTCGTGAATCTTTTACATCCAGAAACCTATTCAAAAAAGTCACGGAGGGAAGAAATTGGAGTTCAACCAGGGCTCATTTCTATTGTCGTCTATTGAGGAGGTTGAAAGTACAAAATGTGCAAGACTTGCCTTGCTTCATCTTTTTATGGCCCCTCCCCATAAAAAAGACCACTGACCCACTTCAGGGAGCAAACTAAGCATGCTTAATAGCCTTTTAAGCTAATTACCATATGAAGCAGGAGATGGGAGGTGTTAGTGTTATGAATATGTATTTGTATTTTGGATATTCAAGACTTTTGTAAATAAATAGACTCTGGAATTGCTTGTAACCTCGCAATGTGTATTAGGGAGCTATCCCACGCAGCTGCCTGGCATTGAATTAAACACACACTTTCTCACTCTAAACTGTTAGAGAGTCTTTTGTCCGTCACAGTTGGGTAGCAATACTAGATCAATATCCATATTTAATAAATCACCTAATGCAGAGGCTGTGAACTTTGGATGTGCAAATCGTTGGTATTGTAGAGCCTTGTTGGCAAGAGTGTGGTGTGTGGATTGTGTTACGATTCAGAATTTCATACGAGGTAAAAGGCCATTGAAAACTTAATTGAGTCAGGTCATGAGAAACAAAATAGTCCTCATCTCTGCATTTTTTGGAGAAAATCAGAAAAGATATCAAGGAGATATCAAGGAGATATCAAGGAGAAATAACCAAATCTGTTATCAAACTTGTGACTCATTGCTTTGTTGTTTGCCTTAAGTAACTTGATCCTTCCTGTGAGTCAAACAAAAACCCAACATTTGGGTGACCTTGGCCAGTGCATCAGGCTTGGATACCATTTGTTTGACTTATTCAAGTCCAGAAAAGCCTTTCTCAACCTGCTTGGTTGGTTTAAATGTAGACGATTGGCCAATACCAAAAAGATGTTTCTCCAGATCCTTCACGATTCATCATGAATCCCAATGAGGGATGGAGCGTCTGGACCAAATTTCTCCCTGAAGCACCCTATGAACTTCAAGAACTGAAAATCTTCGGCTCAGTAAAAATGGACTTTTGCGTAATATTTGATTTTCCTGGGTCGAAACAAAGTAAAGACAAAATTACAGATGTCACTCCCAATCGTGCCTTGTACAGAAATGCAACACCTTGGTGCAATTTCACCTCAGTCTTGCACACAGCACCCAACCATAACCCTTTGCAGCGACTGCAAGGGATCTTCCTTATTTGTGGAGATAGAGGCTGGCCTGCCATTCCATCAAATGTCGAAGGTGGTCCATGTAGCACTGGGAGACTTCCTTTGCTAACACGTAATGTGAAAATTATTAAAGAACAGAAACACAGAGGGAAGAGGTCCCTTGATCAATATAAACCTGACTGTGTTGATAACTTTAGGGCCTGGAATTTTGGAAGGAGGTTGCCATTTCTCTTGCACTGAGCAATTTGTTACTGATGTCCAAGGTGTGAGACATGCAACTCTGCAAAACAGAACAGCAATTTGTTTCCTTTTGTTAGTGCATGGACACAGATGTAAGGACTTGGATGCAATGTGTTGCATGAACCTTTCCGACCATTCGGTGTCTATACCTAAGAGCATACAACAATTGCAGGAAGGTATGACCAAACTCAAGACTTGAAGAAGGGTCATGGTTAAATGATCTGTTTCATTGGCTGAGCCTTACACCATTGTGGAGAGAACTTTTGAAAATAGTCATATATGTCTTGATTGTCATCATAGTTATCACATTTGTGCCTTGTCTACTTCAGTGTGTCCAACAGAGGTTTGACAAAGCCGTCAAAGCAGTCTTCGTGGTTCAAACAAGAAGGGTAGATATTGAAACCTGGGCACTGAGAATTTTATACTTTCTGTGCTGACAGGCAACTGACCCTGAAGAAAACACCGCATTTGACCTGAGACTTTGGAAGATGCTTCCAAAATTGCATGCTAGAACTGGGATTATGGGTGTGTAGTTTGAATAGAATTGTGTAACATCACATGGTAGAAAATTTAGAGATTAAGGTTTTAGAATATAGTAATACACGTAAAGCAAGATGGACGGTTTTAGGGCGTAGGCTAGTCTTTCTTCTTCTTCTTCCTTCTTCTTCATGGGTCTGGGTGGTATCTTCTACCTGGAAAAAAAAATCCACATTGTGGACCGTGGGTGGTTGGTTATTGGGTTAAAAGTAAAAAACATTTAGGTGTCATTTTATAATTGGACAGTTTGTATTTAAAAGGCCTTTGAAAGAAATACATAGAGACCATTTTTTACTTTGTTAGCTAGAACTCACAGCTTTCCAGGCTGTACTATAGATAAGAATTAATAAACATCTGAGCCTGAACATGAAACACTGTCTCTCGAGCATTTTGTCTGGACTCTAAGAGAAAAGAAGATAAGCCACAGGAAAAGTTTTTCTCTCACTCTAAGCAGTGCAAGTCTCTGGTTGATTCTTCCAGGGCATTGCCCTGGAAATTCCCCTGAGAGGCTCAAGGGCCTTCACACAGGAAGTCTCCCTCACCTGGGATAGTCACATCTGAGAAGGGCAAAAATCTACAGGGGAGTGGCACATTATCCTGGGCCCTGAAAGGTGTGTTCAGCCTTTGCTTTGGACTTCCATTTCTTCGACATTTGTGACATCTTCTTTGAGGATCTGAGACTCCTGGACTTGGCACCAAATCTCCCATGGGGCACATTAGAGTGCACAAAGTCCAAAGGAGCTATGCCTTTACCAGAATTTTCATCAAGAATTCATCTTTTCAGGAGGCATTAATGAAAAATATGTCATTGAGCAATTACCTTTAAATGGTGGGGTTTTTTTCCTTTTCAGGATTTTCTCTCAATAGTTTTCTTTTTTGATAAAGGACAGCATCACATTATTTTCTAGTTGACATTGAACCAGGGTGTTCCCTAAGGAAGTCCTGACTGGTAGGAAAAGTCTTCCTTGAGGTCAGGCACTGATTCTGTGGATAAAATGTCGCCTCTCACATTTTCAGTGCTGCCAGTTCCCCTGCTGGGCCTCCTGGCACCTGCATCCCTTTTCACCTTCTAGAAGGCAGTGAGCTGCATCTCAGCAGCTTTTATTTTTTGTGACAGGAATGATGTTTTCCAGAGGGGAACACTGACAGCTTTTCAGACAACCAGGGCAGGACAAAGCAGCTCCTCTGCAGAGGCAGCAGCACTGGGGCACAGCCTGCAGGGCACAAGGGCACAGGAGACAAGGGCAGCACTGAACAGCTCTCACAAGTGGGAAGACACCTGAACCCTGCCTGTGGCAGGAATCCCCAAATTGGCCCTAACCCTGGGAAGTGTCTGGCTGCAGGGAAAGGCAGGGGAGAGTCCTGGAGGGCTCCTGGAGAGAGGGCACAGCCCGTGGCTGCTGGGATGTGCCTCCAAGGCTGTCCTGGTTCCCAAAGGGAACTTTAACCTTGCTTGCAGGGGAAAGCGAGGTTTTCTGGAGGAGGGGTTCCCTGGCAGAAGCAGCAGCAGGACAGGGCAGGACACTTCCCTGCTCCCTCTCGGATACAAATTCCCCTGAGCCAAATCCACACAGGCCCAGGAGTGGCCAGAAATGAGAGGACTGAATTAGAAACTTCAGAGGAACTAAAATACATCAATCCACACAGATATGAGGTAAAGATTCAAGTTTCTTTTTAAATAAATAGAGGATTTTTAAGTGCTCAAAACAAATAAGAGCCTGTATTAGTAAGCCAAGCCCTAAGGTCTAGTTTAAAGTTCAAGTGGCAATGCCTTTTGCAAAGATAGTTAAGTTCCGGTGATAACCAAAATAATGTAACCTTGCTGTGCACTCCTAGATAGAACAGCTAGAGCTATATGGGTAGAATTTGTGTAAGAAATTACGAATATTGTTGCTCATCAATTTTAGCTTAGGATAGGTCCAGCACTATTGTAGAAAATTTGTGTTTTGACTTGATTGGCCAAAAATAGAATAAAATGCACTACTTAGAGCATGCTAGTATGCTCATGAAACATCACAAATGCCGCTGTTGTTGCTGTCCCTGCGACTGCAGCTGATCAGATGCTCACTCTTGGGGGACATGGAATAGGTGTGCTGTTGCTGTTGTTGCCTCTACTGCTGCTACTGTTGCTACTACTGCTGCTGCTTAGCTGCTGCTAAGATGCTACAACTTCTGCTTGGGACATGTGGACTTCACTGGCACAAATTGTAACAACCCCTGCCTTCACGAGGCTGATTCAGCCATGCCAGAAAGGATTTTGCTTTTACATCTCCCCACCTTCTAGTCTTCAGTGAAGACGTGCCAAAATCCTGATGACACCTCCCCAGGATGGCTGCTGGGTGGGAAGGCAGGGCGTGCCCCCCAGGGCTGTCCCCAGAGCCGTGTCCCTGCAGCCCTGGGCACTGAGCGCCTGCTCAGGGAGCAGCCCCTGCTGGGCTCAGCACTCAGCCTGCCCAAAGAGGTCCCCAAAGCCGTGGGGGGAGAGGCTCTGCACAGAAGGAGGGACCCCCGGCAGGGCATAGTAAATCACAGAAGCTTTCCAAAGGAGACAAGCCCATCGTCGTGCTCCAAAAAAGCCCTTCTTCCTTGCAGTTTGAAGAAAAAAATTGCAACTTTATGGTCTCATTTTTCAATGGGACCCTTCCAAAAGAGATCCTTTCTTAACAATAGACTGAGTTTTTCTTCCTCACAACTCCCCAGAGACAATTTTTACAACTAGAGAGATAACAACACAACTTGTAATTAAAGCCAGAACAAGGTTGTTAACTTTAGCAGGTCAAGACTTTGCAGTTATCTATTTGCCCATGAAAAAAGACTATTTTGATTGAACATGACAAAATCCCCATGATTTGCAAGATGCATTGTTAAATTTTTCAAGTGTTTGTTCTATTCATTATCCAGCCCACAAATTACTGTAAGCAAAATTAGGGTTTAGAGAAAAACCCATGCTGAGTGAAGAATCTGCAAGTGCCACAACTCTCTTCACTACTAGGTCAAGGCAAACACATCAATCAGTAACAGTATAGTTAAATCAAACAATTAAAACATAAGAATCAAAGAGTAGAAAATTCTCCTCAGATTGCCAAGTTAGCCACTGTAGTTAGGGCTTTTCAGCTCTTTTCAAAACCTTTTAAAAACCTGTCCTGGTGGGTGCTGTGAGGGTTGGGGATGCTCACAGCTCCTGCTCACAACCTGGATCTCTCTGGAAGGCCTTTGACACCAGCAGGATCAGGGCAGCCCTGTCCTGCTTAACTCTCTTCTTTCTTCAGTCTGTGCTGGGAGTTTTTCTTTCTGGGAATGCCCAGAAAGACTGGCTAGAAAAAAGCCCCATAGACTGGTGTCTATGGAGCAGGTATCTGTTTATTGCAGTGCTGGAGGTGAGGGGGATTTGTCCACTTAACTCACCCATCCTTGTCAAGTGCTCTGGTCTATTCCGACAGTAGGTATTGCTTAAAAGGTTTATGTCATTACAACATCATCATATGCACACCAGAAGTGATTTCCATCATGTGATCTCATGGTTATCAATAGTTCTTCTGTACCGTGCTTGTGCTTCCCCAGTTTATTTGGTCTTGGGGCTCTTCTTCAATGAAGGCTCAAGGCCTTCCTTGCATTTGAACTTTTCAGCTCTGTCTTCAGAGCATGCGCAGTTATGGTGCTCCTTGGTTTTTCTGGATCTAACTGCTCTAAATCCTTCATTCTGTGGCTAATTGGCTTTACACTTGCCAATTTTTCATTAGTACAACCTGCTGTTTCCCAATATAGCTCTACTTGTCTATTTTTGAAACTACTCACCTGGCAAGATTCCCTTTATTTAAGCATCAAGCAAGTAGTGAACCATATCCTAGCTATGACAATGTATAGAAGGCCATGATTCGGGTTACATTGGTATCCTGTCACTAAAACTATCTGAGCATCGTGTAACTTTGAGCCAAGTTATGTAGGGATGGGAATTGAGAGAGATGGGACTGCTGAGAGACGTAAAAGATGGTTTATTGTTTAATCAGTCTCATGTGAGGGAGAGACATTGCGGCTGTTGCATTCAACGCCATCACATCAGAAGTCAGCCTAATTCTCTCAGTTACACTGACTTTCATGGGTTTGTTAGCCAATCAACAACTTCTACAAAGCCTGTCAGTATCTTCTTACACCAGTCATTAACTGTTTGGTCTAACATGGCTCTACTGCAATGTATCTATACTTATCCAATCATAGAACTCTAAAAAACTTACATCGCTACATCTTAAGCTTCCTACTAACTCTATATCAAGCTTTACTGCTAAACATTTAGGAAGATTTCCAAATTGCTACCATATTTTTACTAATTTTTTTACTAAATTTTGTATTGGTAAATTTTCTACTGTCTTTCTCAAGATATTTTTTTCACTTACCTAAGGCATTTTTCTGCTTGCTTAAAAACATATTTCTGCTTAAATCACAAACCTACATTCTTGCTTCATGTCTGTGCAACTTTGCTGCTCCAAATCTGTCAGCCTCCTCCAAGGTCTTTGATCAAACTCTGTATCCATTTCTGTCTCTGAGCCTGTATGCACAAGGCTCTGGGAGCTTTCGGTGCCTCCATTTCCCACATTTCCCCCTTCCTTTTAAACCATGAATACTCCCTTGATTGCTTTATCAATCATTTGCTGCATACATTGGAGCAGGCAAGGCACCACTATTAGCACAGCTGCCATGACAATCAATATATACAAGCCATATCCTAGCCATGACATTGTACAGAAAGTCATGATTTGGGCTATATTGGGATTCTGTAACTCAAGCTATCTGAGCGTCGTGTAACTTTGACCCAAGTTCTATCAGCATCATGACCTGGATGGAAATGGGAACAAGGCTGTCTGTGTGAGGAAAGGGCTGAGGCTCCTGATGCAGCCCAGCCAGGTTTAGGAGGAACTCGGCAAGTGCCTTGCCAAGGCATCACCTGCAGACAGCAGCAGCACAGCAGCCCCTCTGCAGCTGCCTCAGAGTCTGTGTCTCATCCTGTCTGTTCCTGCCCACATGAGGATGACCCTGGGCATGGCCTGGCCTTTGGGAGTGTTGTGGTGCATGACTGAGGTTTTCAAATTTGTATCTGTATTTTGTTTATTTGTCTGTATTTGGTATATTCCTTCCAAAACACCCCCACCCCTGTTCCCAAATATCACCTGGTATCACCCCTTTCCTTCCCTGACTGGCCCGGAGTGTGCTCCCCCCAGGCCGCAACCTGGTGAAGGAGGCACGGGGGCCCAAAGCTCTGTTCTGGCACAGGTTCTGGCAAGAGTGCTTCTGGCACATGGAGCTGCACTGAAAAAACACCTTCCCAAACCACACCAGAGCCCGCTCTGTTCTTCCAAGCCTTGACGACGCTCAGCCACCTAGACTGAGGAATCCACGAACTGTTTTAGTTGGTCTGGGAACTGCTTTAGCTGGTAAGCAATGCCCCCCGAGAGAAACCAACCACATGGGAGGGCTCTGCAAAGCAGAGCTGAGCCTGCAGAGGGTGGTATGGGGTGACAGGGAAGAAAAAGAGGGACAGAGAAGCAGCTCCTGGCCAGGGCAGTTGCAGGCAGCAGCCCCACAGAGGGATGGAAGGAGGGGGCCTGCCAGCAGAAATGCTGAGGGACCAGCAACTCTGACCTCCCTGCCATCCTCTGCCCTGGAGAAGCCTTCCCCAGGCAATGCCGCTGGGCTCATCTCTCACCCAGCCTAGCTTCTGTCCTCAGCACTGCCAGTTCTCCTATATGAAAGTTCTGAACAATAAAACATGCTGTTTGTCTCCTAATCAAGAGGTCCCAAGTCATGTTTTCTGTCTCTCTACCAATGACTCTCTAGCATAACACGTGGTGCCCTTTGTAGAGCATGAGAGCCATCCTGCCAGAGAGCAAAGGGAGACAGAACAGACCATCAGGCTGCATAAAAATACATGTGGCATAAGAGCTGGAGAAGCTAGAAATGCTGAAAAAGAAGAAGCTGGAAAAGCTGAAAAACAAGCCTGCATGAGAACCAGAAGACCAAAAGCAATAAGCTGAAAAAACAGAAGAAAAACTCTGCCAGAAGTATGGCAAGATGGATATCACTAGAGGAAAACCTCATTGTCAAGGTATAGATTCTGCTTTTACCTAAATGGGGACTAAACTATATGCAGCAAGTGTTGCTACCCTTGCTGGTGTGGTCTAAAAACCACAGACTAAACATTATAAAGCCCTAGAAAATTGTTTTGGAATTGTAGGGGTGGTTAGAAGCCGAGCATGACACAGAGATGGCAGTAAAGATGCAGTGGACACCACCTGCCAAAAAACCCAGCCAAGGAAGCAGAGAGGGGAAGACCAGTGAGTGAAAAACGAGGTGATAGCAGCTGTTATTTGCCAGATTTCCACCACTGCCACCCGCACCAGGTCCATCCTCAGAATGCCCAGATCCAGCCACACCCCAGCTACAGAAACCATCTTTAGGCTCTTCACCCTGTAACACACCACAGAGAGAGCCCGCCGAAAACCCCAAGATGGCGGAGAGCACGTGGAATGGGAGGCACTCACCCAAGATGGCGCTCGCCACACAGCGCGGGATGTTCCTACTCAAGATGGCGGAATGCGCCCACCAGAGGCCAGAAGAGAAGCCGGCTGCCCGATCACTGGAGCCGACCCGGCGCTGCCTGAGCCATGCGTGGAGCCACTGATGCCCAGGGACACAAGGTGCCTTGTACTGCTGCATCCACAGTCGGGACTTCAGAAACCTGAGAAACACCGAGGCAGCCAGTGTAGCAGTCGGCACCTGAGAGAATGAGAGACCCAGCCGGGGCAGCCGGTGCCCAGGACTAGGCCATATCACATCATGCTAGCTGTGAGCAGCCCCAGACATCAAAAAAATGGAAGGGAGCCACCCCTCACCACCAACAACCCACATTGCTGGGCAGCAACTGCGGCAACCATATCAACAGCTCCTGCACCTCCAACGGACAACCATAAGTCTACCAAGGCTATGGGAAGTAGTTGAGAAGAGAACTCCTTGTCCCCCAGTCTGTATAATCCTGGAGGGGACCCTGACAGTGTAACAAATCAGCTCTTGGTGCCCTGCACCGTGTGGCCTCAGCCAGAGCCGAGTCACAGTGGGTGAGTGGGGCAGGGGGGCCCTCCTAGCAGTGTGTTTCCCCCTCCACCTGCCCTCTGTGAAAGTAGAGCTGCAGGGACAGAGATGACGAAGGGGGCAGCGTGCAGAGTAGCGGGGAGCTCCCAGAGCAGAGCGAGGCGGCAGCAGAGATGGCAGGAGGGGGGGACATGAAGAGCCGTGGGGGCACGGCACCGAGCACATGGCCCCTGCAGAAGCAGCACTATGCTCCACATCTGCCCCCCGGCCCCAGCAGGATTGGCTCAGTGAGGCCTGGCCAACATCTTGTGGGCTGGGAAAGCCCTGCAAGCCTCCCCAGCACTGCCGCACCACACCGGGACCAGAGAGCAGAGCACAGGCAGGACGGCTGTGGGGAGTGGCGGGCGTCCCTCCCAGCCATCTCAGACAACCACAGCCAAAAGGACTAACCACAAAGTTATGTTTTCAGTAGTCAGGCACAGCAAATAAGTACCATAAAAACAAATGTCCATTCTGATACTGTTTGAAAATACTTTGAACAGTTTAGTCCTAACTATAGTACAATCTTTTGAAGTGTGTATTAAAGTTACAATATAGTGCAGTGTGATATTTAAAAATTTTAGTTTAATTTGATAATTTCTTCTGTATAAAACTCATAATAATTTACATGCTGTTTTTACCCTCCAAAGAAAAAGGGAAGCACCAAGATATTAATTTTTCCCTTCCAAAAATCCTACCATTTCAGTTTCAGGATTTCAACAAAGCATCTTCGTGCTAAAAATTACTAACAACCACCTTTCATATTTCACACATGCCAATTCCTGATGAAGTCAAGAGCAAATTTCTAAAAATAAAAGCAAGTCACTATGACTCATTTAGCTTTATATAAGTCAAACCGTTTTTTCTCTAATAGGAAAAGCTCCATCCAAAAGAGGCTCTTCAAGTCCTCATTGTGATAAAGAAATCCTTCAGCAGTAACAAACCCTGAGTGATGATAAAACATATAGGCAGTTTAAAGTTTCACCTTACTCATTTTGTTCAAAAATACATGTTTTGTTCCTGTTACAATTGCTAAAACAAAGAAGGGTGAAATATGTGTGGTGGATGTACACCCCCCTCAAGAGTCTTAGGTGCTCTCTTGTTCTTATGTTTTTCTAAGTAAAAGACTGTCAGTAGTAAGACAATTTACCCACCACCTTACTTAAACTCCAAGACTCAAACATTTGGGTGACATCAGAGGCAAAACAATGTGTATTTTGATTGAAATGGTTTTAAGGTAAATTGTTTACTGGTTTCTAGTATTGAGTTGTAACTTGGAACTTCTAAGCAATTAACCTGTGACATGCCAGCGTGGAAAATTGTATATTACTGGATTTCGCCGAACAACTCCTAAACATAAATGCTGCAACTCCAGTGATGCATAAGACACTTCACTAGCTAAAAGGAATGAGGTTTGTCATAAAGCCTCATTCAAATTAGACCCATGCTGTCTCCTTCTACCCCATCTGCAAAGGGCCCTTGCAAATGGGATAGCAGAAAACAATTTGCATGTTTTCAATAAGACCAAAGGGAGGAGATGTAGCAATATACAGCTGGTTTACAGATGGATATTATGAGTGTGATCATAACAGACCCAACTCAGCTGACCTGGCCAGTTCTAGAAGTCCCTAGGTAAATGTGAGGCCTTGTGGAGACACCTCAGCCAATCATAGGCAGCCAAGAGAGCAGACACATCATTGATCAAGGAGCTGGACAGGGCTAATATCCCGGCCAATGAGTGTCTAGAACCAGGAGTTTTGAACTTCCTATACAAGGGAGTTCTGGACAATAAAACGTGCCACTTCTCTCCTGATCAAGAAGTCTCAAGTCGTGTTTTCTGTCTCCCTTTCAAAGACTAACTCGCGTAACCCTCTCATTTTTCCTTGGAACACAATATTCCCTTCTGTCCTATGACTGCTCCATGTCCATCTGCAACCCCCTGTGTTCACTCCAGGACCCTCCTGTGCAGCAGAGCCTGTGCCTGCACAGCAGCAGCTGCCTTGGCCAGTGGCTTTCTGTCCTGGTTTAGGGCAAATTTGGGAGGAAATCTCCGAGTGGGGTTCCTCTGAAAAGCAAATCCAAACAGCCCCTCCCCCCAGCCGGTCCGGGGAAATAATTCCCTCAGAGATAGAGTGGAAAAAAAGCCTTATTTATTTAACAAACAAAATGCCCACAAGCATAAAGAATGAATAATAATAATAACAATAATAATAATATGAAACAATAAAACCTCTCGCTGCTCCGAAGAGAGATGGCAAAACTGAGAGTCCGTGTCAGGAGTCTGTTTATCAGTCCCTTCAGTGCTGAAAAATGCCGAGCCCCGGCCCGGTGGGCCACGGGTGCAAGATCCCGGTGCTCCTCTGGGTTTTTCAGTCCAGAGCAGATTTAAACAGTCCCAAAGAAAAATAAAATAAAATAATAAAAAAAACAGTCCAGGAAAGCTTCTTTGCCTCAGCTAGCTAGACTAACAAAGGAAAAAAAAACTCTCTCTGGCGGCCCTCCGTGCATCCGACGAAGGAAAAAAAAAAAACCACACAGTCCCAAGGACGAGAGCAGATTCAGAGGAGTGAGTTTGTTTCTCAAAACAAACTGCGCGCTTCTTCTTTCCCTGCTCACTCTCAGAACCAGTCTTAAAGGTACAGAACACAGAACAGACGATTTGGGGATACATAGTCACCCTAGGACATTCCACCCCTTATCACCATATCGTCAACTTATCAAAACTAATTGAATTTTAACTCTACAAACACACATTATGCATGCATATATCTATATAAAAACAATATACAGCTATATACAGACAATGGCAGTGACATTCAACAAAAAGGGATATGTACACATGGTTTTCATCCAACAATCAGATCTCCCTGAGGTACACATCGTGTTGTTCCATCTTTCTGCATTATCCACCATGTACAACCTGGTCCCTGAGCAAAGACAATCCCACGGATGGGTTTGTCTGTACTTGAGGTGGATTTGATCCAAACTGTCTTCCCTAGCAAACCTCTTGCATGTACTACAGGGACTTTATCTCCATCTACTGTATGCAGGAGCTCAGACTGGGCAGGGCCTGCTCTGTTGGTGGAACCTCGGGTGTTAACTAACCAGGTGGCCTTTGCCAGATGCTGCTCCCAGTTCTTGAAAGATCCCCCACCCAATGCTCTCAAGGTGGTCTTTAACAGTCCATTGAATCTTTCCACTTTCCCAGCAGCTGGTGCATGGTAGGGGATATGGTACACCCACTCAATGCCATGTTCCCTAGCCCAGGTATTGATAAGGCTGTTCTTGAAATGAGTCCCGTTGTCTGACTCAATCCTCTCAGGGGTACCATGCCTCCAGAGAACCTGCTTTTCAAGGCCGAGAATGGTGTTACGGGCTGTAGCATGAGGCACAGGGTAGGTCTCCAGCCACCCCGTGGTGGCTTCTACCATTGTGAGCACGTAGCGCTTACCTTGACGTGTCTGGGGTAATGTGATATAATCAATCTGCCAGGCCTCCCCATACTTGTATTTGGACCACCGTCCACCATACCATAGGGGCTTCACCCGCTTGGCCTGCTTGATTGCAGCACATGTGTCACAGTCATGAATAACCTGAGAAATACTGTCCATGGTGAGATCCACCCCTCGGTCTCGTGCCCACTTATAGGTGGCATCTCTGCCCTGATGACCTGAGGCATCATGAGGCCATCGAGCCAGGAACAACTCTCCCTTGTGTTGCCAATCTAAGTCTATTTTTGACACCTCTATCTTTGCAGCCTGATCTACCTGCTCATTGTTTCTGTGCTCCTCATCAGCTCTACTCTTGGGGACATGGGCATCGACATGACGGATTTTTACAGGTAGCTTCTCTATCCGAGTGGCAATGTCTTTCCACTCTTCGGCAGCCCAAATTGGTTTTCCTCTACGCTGCCAGTTAGCCTTTTTCCACTTCTTCAACCATCCCCATAAAGCATTGGCTACCATCCATGAATCAGTATAGAGGTAGAGCTTTGGCCACTTCTCTCTCTCAGCAATGTCCAGGGCCAATTGAACAGCTTTGAGTTCAGCAAGTTGGCTCGATCCACCATCTCCTTCCGTGGCCTCAGCGACTTGTTGTGTGGGGCTCCACACAGCTGCTTTCCACTTCCGGTTCATTCCCACTATGCGACAGGAACCGTCAGTGAAAAGAGCGTAGGGTGTTTCTTCTGCTGGCAGTTGGTTGTATGGTGGAGCTTCTTCACCCGTGTCACTGGTTCTTGCTCCTCTTCATCTGTGAGACTAAAGTCTTCACCTTCAGGCCAATTTGTAATTATCTCCAAAATCCCAGGGCGATTCAGTTTTCCAATACGGGCGTGCCGTGTGATGACAGCAATCCACTTACTCCATGTAGCATTGGTGGCATGGTGGGTAGAGGGAACCTCTGCTTTAAACATCCACCCCAGCACTGGTAGTCGGGGTGCCAGGAAGAGTTGTGTTTCAGTGCCTATTACCTCTGAGGCAGCTTGGACTCCTTCATAGGCTGCTAAAATTTCCTTCTCAGTGGGAGTATAATTGGCCTCAGACCCTCTGTAGCTTCGACTCCAGAATCCCAGCGGTCGTCCTCGAGTCTCCCCAGGCACCTTCTGCCAAAGACTCCAGGACAGACCATGGCTCCCGGCTGCAGAGTAGAGCACGTTCTTCACATCTGGTCCTGTCCTGACTGGGCCAAGGGCCACTGCATGGGCAATCTCCTGCTTGATCTGGGCAAAGGCGTGTTGCTGTTCAGGGCCCCAGTGGAAAGTGTTCTTCTTGCGGGTAACCAGGTAGAGAGGATTCACAATCTGGCTGTACTCAGGGATATGCATTCTCCAAAAACCTATGGCACCTAGGAAAGCTTGTGTTTCCTTCTTGTTGGTAGGTGGAGACATTGCTGTGATCTTGTTGATGACATCAGTAGGAATCTGACGCCGTCCATCTTCCCACTTAATTCCCAGGAACTGGATCTCTCGAGCAGGTCCCTTAACTTTGCTCTTCTTGATAGCGAATCCAGCTTTCAGCAGAATCTGGATGATTGTCCTGGGTTGTGGTGTAGAACGTGCACGGAGTATTCTACCACCATCTTCATGAACTGTGGAAACCTATTGCTGAAGCAGCATTCTTCCAGACTCTCCCCTCCCTCTTTCTGTTAGGGTGTCTTTTGTTAAGGTGTCCTCTGCTAATGGGTCTTTTGATAACGTGTTTTCTGTTAATGGCCTGCTGATGACTTACAGATAACTCCCACCAGGAGTTATCTCCCGTTAATGGGCCATCAAGGACCCCCCTGTATGACTCATTATTCCATTGTGAGATGCTTCACCCAGGGGGAGGAGCCAAGCATTCTCACCTGCATATAATCTGGGATCTGGGACAATACGGGGTACCTTACCCACTGGATCTACAGAGGATCAGAGCTACCAGACCTTTCTACGGGATTGCTGCTTCCATCATCTTGCTCAGGTTGTATTCTGACTCTGTCAGGGGTCTTTTGTATTATTGCATTTATTTTATTTCTTTTTTTTCTTTTCCTATTAAATTGTATTTCTGACTTGGAGCCTCTCACTAGTTTTGCTTTCAAACCATCACATATTTGGCGCCCAACGTGGGGCAAGAGGCACTGAGGAAAGTCAGAATTACAATTTCATATTGAGGCAGGCACCTGTTTGCCATGATGCTCAGCATGCTCACATGTGTCTTGTACCTATCTCTCTATATTTTTCCGCACCTGGGGTACTATCTGCCGGTCTTAATGCTCCTGCGTAGACCAGGGTATGGTACTAAAATTGCTTTATTGCTCTATTATGTCCATGGCTTGATAAACTCCAAGGCAATGAACATCATTCAGAACATATACCCAGCTTTGTACTCCTGTTCTGGTCCAGGATGCTACATCCAGGGCCTCAATAATCTCACCCAGCCCCTGTGGGGAGGGGTAAAGAATGATTTTTTCAAGCTTTTCAGGCATGACACAGCAGTTTTTGTAAATATTGAGTACCCTCTGGATGCCAAGGACAGCATGGGGTTATTGTTAGTCCTGCTCGGTCTCCTCTGCACAGCCCACACAATGCTCAGAATCAAAACACTACATGGTGTGATACAGCATCTTAAGGAAGAGGTAGAGGGAATGAAAAGCAAAGCAACAGCAGTAACATCTACACGGACTGCCACAAAGAAGAAGAGAGCCAAAGGCAAGGCAACAGTGTCCACATCTACACAGACCATCACAGAAGGAAAAGAAGCCAAAAGTGAGGCAACAGTGTCCACATCTACACAGACCATCACAGAAGGAAAAGAAGCCAAAAGTGAGGCAACGGTGTCCACATCTATGCAGTCTGTCACAGAGGAGAAAGGAACCAAAGGTGCTGTCACCATCTCCACACAAACCGTCACTGAACTGGAACAGCCTAAACCAGTAGCAGTTGCCACCACTCAGAAGAAGAAAGTAAAGAGCAAATCAGTCC
>JANPWX010017472.1:0-11150 GCA_024734555.1 Trochalopteron elliotii
GGGGGTGAGGGGCTTGGGGGGCTGCTCTGGGTGGGATCAGGCCGTGGAGAAGGGGATGGAAAAGTTTGGAGAATCCTCATTTTATCCACGGGGCAGAGCTGAGCCCCTCTGGGTCGGTGGCCCCTGGTGCTGTCCCCACCAAGCTTCAGGTGCAGAAACCACATTAAAAACCCCACGGAGAGGTTAGAAACCCCACGGAGAGGTTAGAAACCCCACGGAGAGGTTAAAAACCCCACGTAGAGACTAAAAATCCCACGGAGAGGTTAAAATCCCCACGGAGAGGTTAAAATCCCCACGGAGAGGTTAAAAATCCCATGCAGAGGTTAAAAACCCCACGGAGAGACTAAAACCCACCAGAGCAGGAGGCTGCAGGGACACACCGCGCTGTGTCTGTCAGGCCAGACACAAAAGGGGCCAAATCCACGGCGGGATCAGCTCCCAAAAATCTCCAAAAATCTGCCGAGCCGAGCCGCGGGAGCTGCGGGCACGGCGACGCTCGGGGATCCGGCACAGCTGGAGCGGCCCCGTGTTGGCTTTGGCCCGCAGCACGGCCGGCCCGGGCTTTGCAGAATACATCCTCTTGTTCTCTTCCCCCTGCTCTTCCAGCTGGATGCCGCCGGCTCCGCTTCCCGGCCGAGCTCTGCTCCAAACTCAGCCCCGAACAGCCCCTGCGGCCGCGGCCCGGGGCCCAGGCAGCTGCGGGGGGCTGATTTCCCTGCATTTCCTTCCTTTTCCAGGTGGGAAATGGTGAGCTGGGAATGCAAAGAGCTTTTCGCAAGGGGCTGGGAGGAGTGCTGAGCACAGCTCCTGTACCCACAGCTGGGGGAGGGATTTTAAAAAGTAGTTTAAAAAGCTGTTGAATGTTTGGGGGGAAATGGTTTTGGAGCTTTTCCACCTGCCCTGTGGCTGCAGGGGAGCTGTGAGTGGGTACAGAGGGGTTCAGCTCCCAGATGTGCTGCTGGCCTGAGCTGGGACCTGGCTGAGGTGCCTGGGGACATCCATCAGTGCCCAGTTTGGTGTTCCCGTGTTGGAGGGGCAGTTCTGAGTGCCCAGTCCAGTGTTTCCATGTTTGAGGGACATCTCTGAGTGCCCAATTTGGTGCTTCTGTGTTGGAGGGGCACCAGTGAGTGCCTAGTTTGGTGTTTCCATCTCAGAGGGGTATCAGTGAGTTCCCAATTTGGTGTGTCCCTGTTCCCATGTTGGAGGGGGCATCCATGAGTTCCCAGTTGGTTTTCCCATCTCAGAGGGGCATCTGTGAGTCCCAGTCTGGTGTTCCCATGTTGGAGGGGCTTCTGTGAACGCCCAATTTGGTGTTCCCAAGTTTAAGGGGCATCAGTGAGTGCCCAGTTTGGTGTTTCCATGTTTGAGGAGCATCAGTGAGTTCCCAATTTGGTGTGTCCTTATTGGGGACCCTGTTTTCCCTGTTCCCTGTTGGAGGGGCATCCATGAGTGCCCAATTTGATGTTCCCAAGTTTAAGGGGCAGATCAGTGCCCAGTTGCATGTTCCCACATTGAAGGGGTCTCACCTCCACCACAAACCATCCCAACCCCCACCTCCTCTTCCTCAGCTCCTCTAGAGCGTGGCCCATGGTTGGAACCTGAGCAGAGCAGGACAAAATTTTCCTCCTTCATCCTCCTCCTTTGCAGCGTGGGGAGGGCCAGGGGCTCTCCCTAATTCCCACCTGCCCAGGCTCCAGAGCCTCAATTCCATCCCTGCCCCTCCTCGGGGGGAGCAGCTCGGCGCTGCCCCATCCCAAATCCTCTATCCCCCCTCTCCTTCCTCCCTGTCCAGATGATTTTGGGACAAAAATCCTGATGAGGGAGAAGCAGCCAGGCCCCTCCATGTCTGTCCCTGTGACATTTGGGTGCAGAGCCCTGGTGGCTTGGGCCGGGGCCAGCGCCTCTGTCACGCAGGGCTGAGCCTGGGAATTCTCTCCCCGTTCCCTTCCCCGAGTTTTACAAAGCCGAGATTGGCTCATTTGGATCCACCCAGGCTGGGGAGTGAACGGGGGAAACTGAGGCTGGTTTGGCCCAGCTCAGCATGGGCTGGGCAGCCCAGGTGGGGTTTGCTGTTGTTGGGAAAATTAATCCACAAACGCCAGAGGTTTATGTCCAAAAAGGAGACAGAGGAGTTCTTTTACTTTATTCCAATAAAGGGAGAGGCCATGGGGTATTTCCCCTGCGGTCTCTCCAATTTTTGGGGGATACATCCTCCTCTTTATCCCAATTTCCCAGCCCCATTTCCCTCTTTCTTTCCCCACTGGCTGAGGTACTTGAGACTTACAGACTTCCCAGAGTGCCCAATACCTAAAATTCCCCTTTCCTGCATAACCCCCCTTTTAACTTATAGTTCTTATGGACTTTATGGGTTTTCCCTGTTCTTTCTTTCATCTTTCAATATCCAATTCCATTTATCAGCAAAGCCACAGTTTGTTTGTAAAGGCAAATATCTTCTTTTCCATCCATCAATCCGTGGAATCCTTCCCATTGTTCCTTTTATCTCCCAGCGTTGGTTTTATCTACCAGCAGACCCAGAGTTTGTTTGTAAAGACAAATCTGTCTCACTGCTGTTTCCCTGATGGACACGGAGCTTTTTTTTTCCCGAAATTTTGTTCCCTGGCACCTCTGGGTGCCACCACAGCTCGTCCCACCCAGCGGGGACGGGGACATGGCAAACCGAGGCCCCGAAATAGCCACAGGTAGTTTACAGAGAGAACAGGCCTCTGTCTGCCCCGGAAATTATTTTTTTCAGAGGAATTAACAGAAAACAGGAGGGAAAAAACAAGGTTTTTTTTGCTTGGTGAGATGATCCTTCCTTCACTGAGGAGGAACAGGGACAGTGGGAAGCAGGAGAGGCTCCTTCCTCCTCCTCCTCCTCTTCCTTTGTGTGAAGATTTGGAGACAAATCCATCTCCAGAAGCAAAACCCTCTTGAGTTTTTGGCTCATTCCCTTTTTTCCCTTCCCTTTTCCCTTCCCAGCGGGACATTTGCCACCCTCGTGCCCTTCTCCGTGTCCCCAACCCCCGCCTCTGTCCCAGCTCGGAGTTTGGGACTCGCATTTTTCCTTAATTCTTTCTGCCTGTTCCCGAGGATTTTGCCCCGAGGTGTAAGAGGAGGCGGAAAAAGCAAAAAGCAAAAAGCTGTTGCGTGCTCAGCCCCAAACTCGAAACATTCAGAGCCAAAATAGCCCCGGGGGCCTGCACGAGGTGCCCCAAGCTGGGAATTCTCAGCAGGAATCGGGACCACCCCACTCAGGAACCCTTTACTGGGACCATTCTTCTCTGGGACAGAGAAAAACCCCATCCAAAAATCAAAATAAACAGTTTTTTTTCTTGTCTCAGCACTGATTTAAATGTAGGATTGCAGAGCTGCAGCAGGAATCGGTACCACTCCAGTAAGGAGCCATTTACTGGGACTCTCCTGCTCTGTGACAGAGAAAAAGCCTATTTAAAAATCAAAAGAAATGTTTTCTTTCTTATCTCAGCACTGTTTTAAATGCAGGATTGCGGAGCTGCAACAGGAATCGGGACTACCCCACTCAGGAACCCTTTACTGGGACCATCCTGATCTGGAACAGAGAAAAACCCCATCCAAAAATCAAAATAAACAGGTTTTTTTTCTTGTCTCAGCACTGATTTGAATGCAGGACTGCAGAGCTGCAGCAGGAATCGGGACCACCCCACTCAGGAACCCTTTACTGGGACTCTCCTGCTCTGGGACAGAGAAAAACCTATTTAAAAATCAAAATAAATGGGTTTTTTTTCTTGTCTCAGCACTGATTTAAAAGGAGGATTGCAGAGTTACAGCAGGAATCAGGAATCGGGACCACCCCACTCAGGAACCCTTTACTGGGACAAAGAAAAACCCCATCCAAAAATCAAAATAATGTTTGTTTGTTTGTTTGTTTTTTGTCTCAGCACTGATTTAAATGCAGGATTGCAGAGCTGCACGCAGCCACCCTCAAAGTGCAAAGAGCCCCTCCTGAAAAAAAAGCCCTGAAATCAACAAAACTATATTATTTTACCCCACAGAAAGACTTTCTTGCAGCATTTCTGTTTGTCTTTCCAAGTTTTTGTCTTGTCAGCTCCTGAAAACACTTTGCTCGTGTTTGTTCTTTGACCAACAGCGAAACTTAGAAAAAGAAAAGAAACCCAAGAGGGGGGAAAAAAAATAATTAAAAAAAAAAGAGCAGATTTCTGGCTTTTTTCAAAGTTTCTGGGTTTGAACAAAACAAAGCCAGGCCTCGGGGCTGTGTCGCCCCTGCTCCTGCTCCAGCTCCTGATTGAATTTCCTTGGAAAGTGCCTGCCTGGGAGCTGCAGAAACCCAAACCCTCCTCGGGGTATTTGCTGCAGTTCTGGTGATTTTTTTTTTCCCCCCCAGAATTTTCCATGCCTGGAGTTTCCCCCCTCCTGTGGGACAGGCACAAAAATCCCTTCCCGTGTCCCAGTTTTTGGGATCTGTGCATGGGAGAAGCTCCATCCTACAGAGCAGAGCTGAGGAGGTTTTTTTTGGGAATATTTCTTTGGGAAAATCCCATTTTCGTGCCTCAGTTTCCCCACCGACCAAAGCAGATTTTTTAAGGGAAAATCCCTGGAGCTCAGGGAAGGTGTGATGAGCCCTGGTTTCAATCTGTGCTGGGATGAAAGGGGCTGGAGAAAATGCAAATTATTATCCTGGTTAATAACGGTGCCCAGCAGCTCCTGTTGATCCTCTCCTCAATTAACTTTTTTTTTTAAGGACTTAGGTGGGGAAGACACAAATTTTCCCTGGCAGGACCTGTGCTGGTTTAACCCCCGAGGTTACCCAATTACCAGCCTGGCTTTTGGGCCTTAATTACTCCCTCCCTAATTTCTCCCTGGTCTGTAATTCCCAGAATCTCCTTGGATCTGATAGGCCTTGGTTGCTTTCCAGGCTTCAGGGATAATTGCTTTTCCTTAAGGACACCCAGGATTTCCTCCTGTGTCTTTCCTCCATGCCCTGAGTTCCCAGATTTTCCATATTTTGGGGAGTTATCCTGCCCCAGGTGCTGCTCAAAGTCAAATTTAACCCTGGTCTGGGTGTTTTCCCTGTTGTTTTCCCACCGTTTTTCCCCATTCCCTGTGCCCACAGCATGTTTGGGATGTTTTATGTTGGTTTTGAGATGAGGAAAAGAACCTGGTCCTTCCCAGCTTTGTGTCCTGGGAAGTTTTGTTGTCCCTGTTTTCCAGTCCAGGATTTAAAATCCTTTCTTCCCTTGCAGCTCCACGCTGGAATGGTGCCTCAATACCTATAAAATATAAATATATTTACTTTAAATCGATTCTTGCTGCTTAAGGAACAATTCCTCCCAAACTGCTGCAACATCAGAGGTTCTCCTTGGAGGGAATTTATATTTTATCTTCCCTGAACCCCCTTGTAGGAGCAATTCTTCCATGAATTTGGTTTGGCAGGAGCTGGTTGGAAGGATGGGATTTGTAGGGACACCGAGCTGGAGTCGGGGTTTTGTCACCAAGGTCAAACTCCCAACAGGGATGGACTGGATGGACGCTGGTCCTGGCCTGTCTGGCCCCAAAATTCCTCCCTCCCTTCCCACCCAAACTCTATAAATAACAAATAACAACAACTCCCAGCCTTGCTGAGCTGTTTGGGGGTTTTGTGGGTTTGTGGGTTTTTTTTTGCTTTTTGTGCATTTAGGAAGTCACTTCTCACAGAAACCAAACCACTTTGTTTTTCTACTGGATTCCTCATTGTCCCAGAACCGTTTATCCAAAGCTTTGCCCAAGTGAGCAGAGAGGCCAAAAGTTTTCCAGGTGGGAAGCAAAGCTGTGCTGGCTCTGTCCTGGCCATGCTTTGGGCATTTCTCCTTCCCTTCCCACCCTCCTTTTCCTTTCCCTGCCTATCCCAGGACCTGAGAGGGCCTCGGTGCATTAATTTCAGACTGACTGTAAATAAGGCATTGGGATTTTTCCCAGCTGAGCAAAGTTCCAAACCAGGATTTTGCTTCCCTCTGCTCCCTCCTGGCTCCTGGGATGGGAAGGCTTTGCTCCAGTGCTGTCTTTCTGCACTGGAAACCTGAAATATCCCTGGAATATCCCTGAAATATCCCTGGAATATCCCTGAAATATCTCTGGAATATCCCTGAAATATCCCTGGAACAGGCCAGGCAGACACCTGGGGAACCAGGAGAGATCTCAGGCTTGTTTCATCTGCATTAAAAAAAAGATTAGAGGCCTTCCAACTCAAACAGTGACGAGGTGCTGGGTTTTTGATGGATGTTTCCATCCCTCTCCTGCCACCAGATTCCTCCCCTCAGAGCCAAAGGCACTGGGGAGGAAGAGGGGCAGAGAAATGAGCCCCCAGGAACTGGGTGGATCATCAGCCACAGCCCAGGAATGCTGAGCAGGAGCCTGGGACACCCTGGGGGGGTTTGACCCCAAACCACAGCTCCAACTTTGTGTCTTCCCACATCCTCTGAGGGGTCTGGGCACCACAGTCAGCTGGGGAAAAGGCATGCACAGGTTTTTGGGAGCAGTGGCTGTGCTGTGGCTCGTGTTTGTGCTGCTGGAGGAGCTCTGCCTCATCCCAGCTCCATCCAGGATGCTGCTCCTGCTGCCTTTTGCTTGTCCAGCTCTTTTGGGAATGCTGAGCTCAGCTCATCAGGAATTCCAAAGTCTTTTTCCCCCTGATCAGAGCCCCGGGGGTGGCCCCAGGAGCTCCTGCATTCCCCAGGGCCTCCCTACATTCCCACAGGGATGTTGGTGCTCCAGACTTTGCAGGAGTTTTGGACTTCACAGGGATTTTACAGGATCCTTGCTTAGAGCCATGAATCTTTCCAGCTTCTTTGCATCTTTCCTCTCTCCTCTCCTATTTTCCCACCCACCCCAGTGGATTTTGGAGCTCACTGATGCCTCCCATGACAGATGGATTTGGACTTTGGGATTGGGGAGAATAACCAGAAAACTGGCTCCATGTGCATGTCCTGGGCTTGGCAGAAGAAAGCAGCTCCACATCTATCACTCTCCTGATCTCTGGTACCTTGGGGCAGTGCTGGGATTTATCGAAGCAGAAATTATTATTTTTTTGAATGCCTCGTTACCTCTGTTCCCAAAAACCAGAGATCTGAGCCACGGCAGCTCCACATCTCCCTGGTGCTGCTCCTCAGGCAGCAGAGGCTTGGACTCACCCCAGGCTCTCAGGAGGATTTCCCCTGGCCAGGAAGGGTCTGGGGGTGCAGGAATTTTGGGGAAAATCAAGACATGTCCCATTCCAAGGGTCAGCTCCCCTTAGGGTTTTGCCTGGGCTCGTGGTTGGTTTTAAACCTGATGGATTCAGGTCAAGGCTGGTCCTGCTCTGGGGGCAGGAGGGGAGGGAAGGAGCCAGTCCTGCTCTGCTGGCAGCTGGGAGAAGGGATCCAGGGGGGCTCAGCTGGGCAGGGCACCCCTGGAGCAGGGATTGGGGGAATGGAGAGGAGGAGAGGGAGCTGGGGGCTGTGGGAGGTGCCAGTGATGGAAGTGTCTGTTCAGCTCCTCCTGTGCCAGCAGAGCTGCTGCCTCTTCTTGGGGGAGTTTTGGGAGATGCTGCTCCAGCATTTCCCTGGACATGCTCTCTGTATCTCCCATGAAATTCCCTCTGCACTTCCCTGGACATTCCCTCTGCATTTCCTGGATATTCCCTCTGCATTTCCCTGAGCATTCCCTCTGCACCTTCCAGGACAATCTCTCTGCTTTTCCCTGGACATTCCCTCTGCATCTCCCAGGATATTCCCTGTGCACTTCCCAGGACATTCCCTGTGCACTTCCCAGGACATTCCCTCTTCATTTCCTGGGACATTCCCTCTGCATTTCCCAGGATATTCCCTCTGCATTTCCCAGGACATTTTCTCCACATTTCCCTGAGCATTCCTCTGCATTTCCCTGGGCATTTTCTCTGCACTTCCCAGGACATTCCCTCTGCATTTCCCCATCGGCAGAGAGCTTGGGGAAGGGAACTGTGGGGTCTATGCTGAGCCCACACATGTCCAGCCTCTCCCAGACCCTCCGTGGGGCCAGGCTGTGACCCTGAGGGCAGCCAGAGCCCCTTTCCCACCCCATTCCCACGGGGAGCAGGGAATGCTCCATCAGCACCATCCCCACATTGCCCGTGGCCCTGCAGCAGCCAGGAGGCGAGGCAGGGAAGGATCAGCTCAAACCCAAACTTCATTCCTGTCTATTTCTGTCCCTCTCCTGCCCAGCTTGTTCCCGGGGGAGTTAATTTAATTGCCACCTTCCTCCCTGCCTGGCTGTGGCTGTGTGTGAGCCCTTGTGCAGGGTAATTACAAGTGTGAATGGACACGGCGGGCACCAGCCTGGGCTCCATCCCAGCGGGAGCAGCAGCCTGGATATCCCTGTGGGTCCACCCAGCTCTGTCCCACAGAGCCCCAGAGTGTCCTTGTCCCCAGGGAAGGGCACAGAGGGGGTGAGGGATGCTCTCAGAGGGGCAGGGACAGGGATCTGCTGGAGCTCAGCCCTTCCCCTGCTGCTCCACCTGATTTTCCAGCTCTTTTTTCCCAATCTCTGACCTGCAGGGAAGGGGATCTGATGGTGATCTGTGCATGGGAGAAGCCACAACTGCAGAGAGTGTGAGCAGCAGCACTGAGAAGTTTTTTGGGAATATTTCTTTGGGCAAATCCCATTTTTGTGCCTCAGTTTCCCCACCAACCAGAGCAGATTTTTAAGGAAAAATCCCTGGAGCTCAGGGAAGGTGTGATGGGTGATGTGGCTGTTCTGGGCAGCCCTGGGGTTTTTTTCTAAGCCCTGAGCAGGATTGAGTCCTGAGCAATTCTTTTAAGCCCTGAACACACTTTGGGCATCTCAGAGCAGAAATCAAAGCTCTGATTCTTTCCCAGGGACTCTGTGGGAGCTTCACCCTCTGTGCCCTGCCCTGGACACCTCTGGCTCCACTCAGAGCTCCTCATCCCTCAGGATTTCACGTCTGGCTTTGGATCAGGGCTGACTTGGGCCAGTCCAGGTTGGGACATGACAGAGGCTGTGGATGCAGCAATGTGAGGATGTTATTCACACCTCTACGCCCATGGGGAGATGACAGCCTGCTCTCCTCACCTCTCCATTTTGCCCCGGGCTTTCCAGAGCCATGGGAATGACTTTTCTCCCATCTGGGGCTCACGTGCTCCCACTCCATTGGCATTTGGAGCCAATGCTGTTGTACAAAATTCAGCTGGAGCTGCTGGATTTCCCTTGGTTGAGCCCCAAAATCGCCTCACCTGTGAGAGCTGTGAGCAGGGCTCTGGGCTGGGAGGAGTTTTCCTCCCCACAAAACCCCTGTCTCAGGAGCTCCAGCACCCTGGGGAGGGCAGAGAGGGGAAACTGAGGCCTGTGGATGACTTTGGGGGGTGTTGTGAAGCTGGGAGAGGAGCAGCTTTGCTCCAAACCAGCTGCAGCCCCTCTGCAGCATTTCCAGCCTCCCGCTGATCCCGGGGCGCAGCTGGTACTCCCCAAATTCACTCGTTACGCTCCTTTTAATTATCCATAATTGCCCTCCTTCCTCCTCGGCTCTGGCCGAGGTGTGGGACCCCGTTTTTATCGACGATAATGAAGTGTCCCAGGTCTCTTTCCCCCTTCCCCTCCCCTCGCTGGCTGCTCGCAGGGCTCCTGTTACAGCCAGGGCAATTACGGCTCTCCCTCCCTCCCTCTGCCCAGCCTATAATTTAGTTTTATATAAAGTGCGCTCCAGCCCCTGTTGTGCAAGACGTTGCTATTCCGGGGGATGGGCAGAGAGATGGGGCGGCGGGGAGGGGGCTGGGGCAGTGTGACATCGCACCGAGCCCCCCGAGGACACCCCAAATTCCCCACGGGATAGAGCAGCCGGCTCCCAGCAGCGCTGAAGGCGATTCTGTCTTCTCCTGCCTTGCCCAAGGGGGTGTTCGGCACCGGGATTTCTCCCGTGGGGGATAATTCGGCTCCCTTCGGGTTTTTCCTGCCCCATCGAGGGGTCTCGTGGGGGTTTCTGTTGCTCTCGAGCGCGGGAGGATGAGGGAAGGTGGCCGCCAGCTCCCGCAGGGAAGACAGTGGCCCTTTCATGGGAAGGGGGATGAAAAATCCAGCTTGAGCTGCTGAGTGTAACCAGATCCCTTGGCTTTTCGGAGAAGGAATGTGAGAGTTTGGGAGGGTTTTTTGGGATGGCGCTGCGGCGGGGTGAGCAGCTGCGAAGTGATGCGGCCCGGGTGCCCGTCCCGAATCCCCCGTGTGACAGGGATGTGGCTCGGGAATCAGAGCCCCGACACCCTGCCCGGTGCCTGGGCAGTGTCTGGAGCCGGCCTGGGGGTCTGGCTGATCCTGGGGGGCTCATCTTTAACGCCGTTTCTCTCTTGCAGAGGTGGCTGAGCCCTCGCTCCCTGCCCCGAGGCCGATCCCAGCGCCTCCCGCCCGCCCCGCGGTGCCGCCGAAGGAGAAGCCACTGGAAGATGAGAAATCCCCGGCGGTGCTGACGAAAAGCCCCCGGGCCGAGCTCTGCGGCGCTCCCGAAGCTGTGACATGTGAGTGTTCCCCTCGGTGCCAGCTCCGGACACCGCCGGCTGCCCGTGCCCTGGGCTGTGCCACCTCAGCAGCCGCGGGACTCATCCCAAAGCCGGGCAGAGGTGGGAACCCGGCTCCTCCTCGCTTTGTTCCTCCACACATCAAAGCTCGGAGCGATCCTGAGTCACCTGGAGAGGCGAAAGTGAAGGGCGGGGTCCGGGCTGGCTGCCCGAGCCCTCGGAGGTGGAGCCGGGGCTGCCGGAGCTGATTTGGGATGGGTTGGGGTGATTTGGGATGGGTTGGGGTGATTTGGGATGGGTTGGGGTGATTTGGGTGCCCTGGTGGGGAGAGGGATGAGGCTGCCCGGGAAAGGAGCTGAATGGAGCATCCTCCAAAACGCTGGTGGGAGAGAGGAGACCCACAAAGAACATTTTCATGGGCACAACCCCGGGATGTCTCCGTGGCACTGACCTGGGGTATTTCTGTGGACACAGCCTTGGGATGTTACCTGGCATAGTCGTGGGGTATTTCCACTGTCACAGCCCCCTTGCACAGCCGTGGGTCACTTCCATGGGCACAACTCTGGGATATTTCCATGGGCACAGCCATGGGACGTCCCTGTAGCACAGCTCTGGGTCATTTCCACAGGCACAGCTCTG
>JANPWX010017478.1:0-11240 GCA_024734555.1 Trochalopteron elliotii
CATCTGGGCTGGGCCACTCCAGCCTCACCCACAACATCCCAAATCCTTCTCTCCATCCATCCTCCCCCAGCCTGTCCCAGCTGCTCCCACCAGGATTTCCACATGGAATTCCCTCTGCCAGCACCTTCCCCCTGCTCTGATTCCCAGCAGGACTCTTTGTTTGGGATCATTTCTCTCCCTGATTTTATTTTTGTGTTATTTTCCATTCGCTGGGGTCCAGCCAGGCTGGATCTCCACTTTGCACTTCCTGCTTTTATTTCCAGCTTCCATTTCTTTTCCTGGCCTGGGCACTGCCTGCAGCCTCTGCCCTTGCAGTTTAACCCCAGGGAGAACTAAATCTGGGTTTGTTCTGATTCCCTGTGAAAGGCTGAGGGCAATCAGGGAGAAAAACAGGCTGTGAAGCACCATCACTCCTCATATTTTGTGGTTTAACCCCATTATAATTGATTATTTTTTAGAGTTTCCCATAAAAATTCAAGCCCTGCCTAAGGAGCCTGGTTTGGAGCAGAATTGAACAGAACATCCTGCACATCAAAACTTCACATCAAACCCTAATCTGAGCATCAGCACTCAAAATGAGAAAGAAAATTTTAAAAAAAATCACTCTGGTTCTGCTCCTAACCTAAAGTTTGTCCTGGGAAAGACACAAAGATCCATTCCAGAGGGAAAATCTTAAAAAAAAAAAAACAAGCTGCATCCCACAGGCCAGCAGTGGGAATGATTGGGAATTAGATGTTAAAAAGCCACAACCTCACCTGGATCTCCAACAGACAGATGGTTTTCAGGAAAATAAAACAAAAACAAAACGAAACACAATTTTATTTCAAGGTTATTTCATGTGGATTTCTATTATTAGGGAGACTCAAACAGGAATTAAATTAGATTTTGCTTGCCAGGAGAGAATATTCAGTCGTGAATTCACGCTGCCATAAATTCAGGTTAAGAAAGAAATAAATATTATCTTTCTATTATAATTATTAATTAATAATTAATGTATTATATTAATATTATAAAAATATTATAAATAAAGAAATAAATTTCATCCAGAAAGGAAGATTAAGTGTAAAAACTCAATATTTTCTGGACATCAGGCCCATAAAATGGGTTTTTCCTACCACAGCTATTTTTAGCTGATTTGACCCCCCCCCATTGAGCTGCACAATAATAATGCAGGAATTGTTATAAAATCACAACCAGCCCTCCTGACGTGTTTGAGCCAATCCATGGATGTGAGTTCCCCTTGCAGAGCCAATTTTGGAATTCTCTGCCAAGGAAAAGAGGGGGGGGTTTGCCTGGCAGGGCTGGCACCAACTGGGAATGGGAATTTGGAGCTTTGCTTCCCAAAGAACAGGGAAATGTGGGATAGGGGAGAGCAGGAATTTGGGGTTGGGCTCATCAGGGAGAAATTCAAAGCCAAATCTTGGTTTTATGAGAATTTCACTGCAGGGGAAAAAGGAGGAAGAGGAGGATTGGGATGGAGGGACAGGACACAGGGAATGGCTTCCCACTGGGAAAGGGGAGGTTGGGCTGGGATCTTGGGCAGGAATTGCTGGGAATGGAATTCCCACATTTGCTGGGGCTGCCCCTGGATCCCTGGGAATGCCCAAGGCCAGGTTGGATCCTCCTGGGATGGTGGGACTGGGATGGGATTTAAGGTCTTTTCCCACCCAAACCATTCCATGAACATCCCAACCAGCAATAACTTGGGATTTAGGAATGTCCAAGGAACCAGGTTGGATCCAGGTGGGATATGGGAGTGTCCCTGCCCATGGAGGGGGTGGGAATGGGATGGGATTTAAAAACCCTTTCCACATAAATATTCCAGGATTCTGGAACTCTTTTGTTCTGGGATGAGCTGGGAATGTTCCCCTGGAGAAGGGAAAACTCCAGGGAATGCTCAGAGTCCCCAAAGGGGCTCCAGGAGAGCTGGAGAGGGGCTGGGGACAAGGCCTGCAGGGACAGGACACAGGGAATGGCTTCCCACTGGGAAAGGGGACATTGGGCTGGGATCTTGGGCAGGAATTGCTGGCTGGGCTGGAATTCCCACATTTGCTGGGAGTTATAAGTGTATTTTATAAAGTTGGCTTTTTGCAAGGTGTGTGCTGTATGATTAATAACTCTGTGGTAAGAACATAAGTTCTTATTTTTGCTCTTAGTAAAGAAAATTAGGCATAGTGGTAGCTGCTGATATAACACACTCAAACTGCCTGTTTGGTCAGGATAAAATGCAGAGAACACATAAAGAAAATCCTGTTATTGATACACCAACTCCCAGCATTCACTGTCTGAAGAAAGCGTGGACTAAAGCCTAAGCTGGAGGTGATAATGAAGACACACATGCTCTAAAAAAGCAGCCTCAAAGAAAGACTATGCAAAGCAGTTCTTAGAATACAGAAACTGGTTTATGGAGAAATATGACTATTCAACAAGACTAATGCAATAGAAAGAAAGAAGAAAAGAAAGGTTTTTAAAGAAAGCTTCTGCAATAGCAAGTTGTGGACTTGGTTGAATGCCAAGTCACCTGGCCAGCAGGAATTCCTTTTGCTGAATCTGTCTCTTAATTTTTTTTTTATTATTAAACTTATTTTCTTAAAATTTACCAAAAAGTAAACTCTGTTTTTCACACTGGGGCTGCCCCTGGATCCCTGGGAATGTCCCAAGGCCAGGTTGGATCCCCCTGGGACAGGGGGAGGTGTCCCTGCCATGGCAGGGGTGGAATAAATGAACTTTAAGGTCCCTCCAGGCCCATCCTGAGGATGATGAGCAGGAAAATGTGAAATATTAAAGGCTCAGTCTGGGATTTTCTGTCCTTACTGAGGGAGCTGAGCACGGAGTTCTCATTTCTCCCAAAGGCAGGAAAATCCCACCACGTTGGTTTCCTCCATCCCTCTGAGGTGTTAAAACACCCCAACCTGATCTTTGATGGGATAAAACAGCCAAACCTCAGTGAGAGCAGGGGTAAAACTGTCCCCACCCCATTCCACCCCAGGGAATTCCAGCAGTGTGGGGTTCCACCCCTTCCCTACAGCCAGAAAGGGAATTTAAAAGGAGCAGCTCAAAGCATGAAATGCTCCAAAGCCACTTCTGTGCTCTGAGGTAACTCTGAAAAGAGAATTTCAGCATTCACCCTCTCCCCTCACCGGGGTTAAACAGCAGCAGAGGAGAATTTCAAGGAACAAAAAGCCAAAAAAACAACAACAACAAAAAAAAAAAACTAAACAAAAAAAAAAAATTCCTACCCTGGAAAATTCAAGAGGTTGGATTGCAGCTAAATTAAAATTATCCAGGAGCAGAGCCGTGTGAAGAGCTAATTAGTTAATACCAGAATAATGAGGAGCTTCTTCAAACATCAGGAGCAGGAAAGCTGCCAGAGCAAAGGAGTGGGAGCTCTCCTTCAACTCCTCTACATGACTGGGCAAAGTAGAAGTAGGGAAAATTTAATTTTTTTTTAGGGAATAGTTAATAAATATGTAAAAAGCACAATAGAGCAAAGGAGATGAGAGATTCTCTGGGTGGCACTCCCACATTTCCTTCAGCAGGAACTCTTGGGAAGAGCCAGACTTGTTACCCAGGGGGATGTGGACACTTAAATTCATTTGAATGTTGAAAGCATTGTGAAAAAAAAAAAAAACAAACCCAAAACCAGAATAAAGCTGTAATAATAATCAATCTGATCCAGAGGTTTCCACAAGGGAGGGACAGGGAGGTGACATTTTGCAGAGGACACTGAACCCTTCCCTTGGATGGGCTCCAAAGCCAAAAAGCTGCAGAGGAGCTCTGAGGGAGGATCAGGTGACAAAGGGACAAGGAAAAGTGTCACAGGGACACTCAGAGGGGACAAACCCTTTAAACCCCCCCCAAAACTGAGGGAAGCAGCCCTGGGGACAGAGGGGGGACAGCAGTGCCACCAGCCAGGGTGAAAACTCAGAGAAAACAAGGCAGGAAATGTCCCTGTGCCTCTGGACACATCTCCAGAGAAATAAATTCACATCCTGAGCCTTTTGATCCTTCCAGAACCATCCCTGAAAGGTCAGAGCCCCCTGATCCTTCCAGAACCATCCCTGGAAGGTCAGAGCCCCCTGATCCTTCCAGAACCATCCCTGGAAGGTGAGAGACCCCTGATCAGAGACCCCTGATCCCTGCAGAACCATCCCTGGAAGGTGAGAGCCCCCTGATCCTTCCAGAACCACCCCTGGGAGGTGAGAGACCCCTGATCAGAGACCCCTGATCCCTGCAGAACCATCCCTGAAAGGTCAGAGCCCCCTAATCCTTCCAGAACCATCCCTGGAAGGTGAGGGCCCCCAGATCCTTCCAGAACCATCCCTGGAAGGTGAGGGCCCCCTGATCCTTCCAGAACCATCCCTGGAAGGTGAGAGCCCCCTGATCCTTCTAGAANTCCAGAACCATCCCTGGAAGGTGAGAGCCCCCTGATCCTTCCAGAACTATCCCTGGAGGGTGAGAGACCCCTGATCAGAGCCCCCTGATCCTTCCAGAACCATCCCTGGAAGGTGACAGACCCCTGATCAGAGGCCCCTGATCCTTCCAGAACCATCCCTGGAAGGTGAGAGCCCCCTGATCCTTCCAGAACCATCCCTGGAAGGTCAGAGCCCCCTGATCAGAGCACCCTGATCCTTCCAGAACCATCCCTGGAAGGTGAGAGACCCCTGATCCTTCCAGAACCATCCCTGAAAGGTCAGAGCCCCCTGATCCTTCCAGAACCATCCCTGGAAGGTGAGAGACCCCTGATCCTTCCAGAACCATCCCTGGAAGGTGAGAGCCCCCTGATCCTTCCAGAACCATCCCTGGAAGGTGAGAGACCCCAGATCCTTCCAGAACCATCCCTGGAAGGTGAGAGACCCCAGATCCTTCCAGAACCATCCCTGGAAGGTGAGAGACCCCAGATCCTTCTAGAACCATCCCTGGAAGGTGAGAGACCCCTGATCAGAGACCCCTGATCCTTCTAGAACCATCCCTGGAAGGTAAGAGACCCCTGATCAGAGGCCCCTGATCCTTCCAGAACAATCCCTGGAAGGTCAGAGCTGAGTGAGGAGAGCAGCAAGAACAGCAGAAGGGATAATGAGCCAGCAAAGAGCTCTGCCAGCAGAAAAAAATGGGAATTCATTAAAAACCTGCACCTTGGAAGGCAAAAAAACCCAAAATATGAGTGAGTTAAAACTCCTCCTAATTCTGTGTGCCAGTCTAGACCTGGTTCTAACCCTCTGTGACAGCCTAAACCTGGTCCTAGGAGCCAAATCCCCCAAATTCCAGCCCCACAGGAGTGACAGAGCTGCAGAGTGGAAGGATCTCACTGCTCCATCCTGAGGCAGGAGCATTTTTTTGGGTAAAGTTTTTTGATTCAGGAGCTTTCCTGGGATTTTCTCCATCAGGAAAACTTCCTTTATTTCTCCTAAATCTCTGCAAAATGCAGATTGAAGCTTTTCTCCCTGCTGTCCCCAGCTGAGGATGAATTTTGGGCCTGTCCTGATGGAGCAATCCCAGTCTCCTCCCAAAGGTTATTTTCTCTCCTTTGGGACACAGATTCCAACCCTCAGCACTGTCCCACTGCCAATCCGGGCTATTTCTGGCCAAAAATCCCCAAATCTGGCCAAAATCTTTATCAAAAAATCCCTCAAACCCCTGGGCTGGGTGCATGGGAACACCCCAGGACTCTGCCTGAGCTGAGATCAGCAGCCAAATTCCCCCTTTGTCCACAATTTCCCCCTTTTTCCCTGGGAAGATGAGCTCAAATACTGCAAAGTCATCCCAGTGATAGCTCCAGGGATATCCCCACACAGCTGAGAATTCCAGGGAAATCTTCTTTTTATCACCCCTCAGCACTGCTCTCCCCCATTCCTGTCCCAAATCCCACAGAACAGCAACAGGGATTGATTGATTTATTTGCCAAGCTGCCCTCTGACAGTGATTCATGGAATTCCAAACAGGAACGGGTGAGAAAGCCTCAAAAAATCCAGGGTATAAATAATGGAGCAGTGCAAGATGTTCCCTTTGGGCTGGAGAAAAGGAGTTCTGGGAATTAAAAGAATTCACTGCTTGGAGCTGTGTACAGAACATCAGAACTTGTGAGGGGAAATTATCCATAAAACCTGGGATAATTTAAGGATNTTCCCAGAAAAAAAATCCTGATTTTTGTTCCTCCCCACCAAAAACCTTGGGAGCTGCAAAACAGCCTGAGCAGAATGGAACTATAACACAATTCCAGCAGCACTGCAAGGAACTGTGCTTTAAAATTGACTTTATTATGGACATGCCAGGCTGCTTTTCAGGAGGGGAAAAATCAGAATTTGGGAATATTTTTTCTGGTTTTGTTTTGGTTTTTTGCAGATTCCCTGTGTGGGTGGCAGGAAAACAGGCTGAAAGATCTTTGAAAAGCTCCTGGGAGGTTTTTCTGAGCAGACAATTTACAGTGGGCAGCACTGGGTGTCTAGACAGCCTCTGCTGTTCCTCCTTTGCTGGGAGTTGATATTCCATGAATTATTGTCCCAAAAAAAAATAAATAAAGGGCTGGGGCTGGTGGAGATGGGAGAGTCTGGAGCACTCAGTGGAATTTCAGCTCTGAGTTCTCAGGGGGTTTTACAGATCCTGGGGATGGATTTTTAAATGATTTTTGGATTATTTCAATCCCTGGGACACTCAGGAGCCACTTGTGGGTCCTGGCATGAGGAAAGGAAAAAAACCCATTTAATCCCAAAGCTGGGCCAGGCTTTTCTTCCTCTCTGCCACCCAGGGCTGAGGGACAAAGGCCAGGAATCCCAGGGAAGGTTGTCCCAGGAGGGTGAGGAATTCCCTCAGCATTCAGGAATGAATCCAGGGAATAATCACTCAGGAATGAATCCAGGGAATAATCACACAGGAATAAATCCAGGGAATAAATCCAGGGAATGATCACTACAGAATAAATCCAGGGAATAATCATTAGGGAATAAATCCAGGGAACAATCACTCAGGAATAAATCCAGGGAATAAATCCAGGGAATGATCACTCAGGAATAAATCCAGGGAATAATCATTAAGGAATAAATCCAGGGAATAATCATTAAGGAATAAACATCCCAGAANAATAATCATTAAGGAATAAATCCAGGGAATAATCATTAAGGAATAAACATCCCAGAATAATCACTCAGGAATAATCAGTCAGGAATAAATCCAGGGAATGATCATTCAGGAATAAATCCAGGGAATGATCACTCAGGAATAAATCCAGGGAATGATCACTCAGGAATAAATCCAGGGAATGATCACTCAGGAATAATCACTGAGGAATAAATCCAGGGAATAATCACTGAGGAATAATCCCTCAGAAATAACCACTCAGGAATAAATCCAGAGAATAATCACTCAGGAATAATCAGTCAGGAATTAATCCAGGGAACAATCACTCAGGAATAATCATTCAGGAATAAAATCAGGGAATAATCATTCAGGAAAAATCCCTCAGGAATAAATCCAGGGAATAATCACACAGGAATAAATCCAGGGAATAATCCCTCAGGAATAAATCCAGGGAATAATCCCTCAGGAATAAATCCAGGGAATAATCCCTCAGGAATAAATCCAGGGAATGATCACTCAGGAATAATCACTGAGGAATAAACCCTCAGGAATAATCAGTCAGGAATAAACCCAGGGAATAATCAACTCGGGAATAATCATTCAGGAATAAAATCAGGGAATAATCATTCAGGAATAAAATGAGGGAATAATCATCCAGGAATAATCCCTCAGGAATAAATCCAGGGAATAATCCCTCAGGAATAAATTTTTACAAATTCCAAACTCCTGGATGCCACAGGAAGGGGATTATCAGAATTCTAACTGAGCTCCACTGGAAAATACAGGAGAAAATAACCCAGAGAATATTCCCTGTCCACAGCATCACCCCCACAGCTCAGGAACCAAAAAATTCCTGGCTGGGAGGGTGGGGAGGGGCTGGGCTGGAATTCCCAGATTTGCTGGGGCTGCCCCTGGATCCCTGGGAATGTCCAAGGCCAGGTTGGATCCACCTGGGACAGGGGGAGGTGCCCCTGAACATGGATGGGGTGGGATGGGATGGGATTTAAGGGCTTTTCCAACCCATTCCAGGATTCTGGAGCCCCTCTGCTCTGGGAGAGCTGGGAATGTTCCCCTGGAGAAGGGAAAATCCAGGGAATGCTCAGAGCCCCTAAAGGGCCTAAAAAAATTATATTTTCTTCTCCTCCTTTTAAAATGTTACCCCCAGTTTTTATTGCTCAGGAGTGTTCTTTTCTTATCGTGGGGAGAGAATCAATATGGATTTTTGGGACACGTGGGAATGCAAAGGAAAAGCAGCAGGAAGTTGCAGCAGGTTTTGGGGATGAATCCTTGGTGTTTTGGGGGATGAGCTGGGAATGTTCCCCTGGAGAAGGGAAAACTCCAGGGAATGCTCAGAGTCCCCAAAGGGGCTCCAGGAGAGCTGGAGAGGGACTGGGGACAAGGGCTGCAGGGACAGGACACAGGGAATGGCTTCCCACTGGGAAAGGGGAGGTTGGGCTGGGATCTTGGGCAGGAATTGCTGGGAATGGAATTCCCACATTTGCTGGGGCTGCCCCTGGATCCCTGGGAATGTCCAAGGCCAGGTTGGATCCACCTGGGATGGTGGAAGTTGGTGGAACAGGATCATCTTTACAGTCCCTTCCCACCCAAACCATTCCAGGATCCCCTGATCTGTCAAACATTCCAGAAACCAAATTCATAATCCTAAAAAAAACAAAAAAACAAGTCAAGGAATGAGGAGCTGAAGCTCCTCTGGCTCAGCTGGACACAGGGAATGGATCATGGAAAACACCAACCCCCAGGCAGTGCCCTGGAGGAGCTGATGCAGCAATTAAAGAGCTCAGTTTCATTCCAGCTCTGCTTTAATCCACTCAGGAGCTGCTGACAGAGACACAACCTCCTCCTCATCATCATCATCATCATCCTCCTCCTCCTCATCATCATCCTCCTCCTCATCATCCTCCTCCTCCTCCTCCTCCTCCTCATCCCAGGCTCCTTTCACTGCTGGGATCTGCTGTGGCTTATGGGATATTGTGGATTAGGATGAGCCCAAAGAGTGCTCAAGTGCTGGAATGAAGGAATTTTGGGGTTTTTCAATCCAAAAGGAATTTTTCTGCAGCCTTGGCTTGGAAAGCAACGTGGTGGGATTTTTATTCCTTTGGGAGAAATAAAAAATCCACACTCAGCTCCCTCAGTAAGGACAGAAAATCCCAGACTGATTAACCTTTGGGATTTTCCTGCTCATCATCCTCAGGATGGGCTTGGAGGGACCTTAAAAAGTTCATTTATTCCAACTTTAAAGTTCAGTTATTCCACCCCTGCCAGTGCTGGAGTAGGAATGGAGGAACTTTGGGGTTTTTCAATCCACAGGGAATTTTCCTGAGGCCTTGGCTTGGATGTGGTGGGATTTTCCTGCATTTAGGAGAAATGAAAACTCCGTGCTCAGCTCCCTCAGTAAGGACAGAAAATCCCAGACTGAGCCTTTAATATTCCACATTTTCCTGCTCATCATCCTCAGGATGGGCTTGGAGGGACCTTAAAGTTCATTTATTCCAACTTTAAAGTTCATTTATTCCACCCCTGCCATGGGCAGGGACACCTCCCACTGTCCCAGGCTGCTCCAGCTCTGTAAATTCACATTTTACATTTCAGAGAGTCTCAGATCTCCAGGATTGTGTACCAAAACCCAGCCTGGCTGATTAATTCCCATCTGAGGTTCAAAATTCCAGGTTTTCCAGCAGGAAACACCAGCCCTGATAAAGCCTCCAGCACCAGGGAACAACCTGGAAAGCAAATAAACACCTGGAGGGGAACAAAACCCAGGGAGGAGCTCGTTTGAACAGGGCACAAAGGCCACAGAACCAGGGAGGGAATAACAAAAATCACCTGGAAATCGTTTAAAGACAACAAAAAAGCCAAGGAATCAGGCAGGGAGTAACTAAAATCACTTAGAAATCCTTTAAAGAGGACAAAAAGCCACTAAATTTGGCAGGGAATTACAAGAATCACCTGGAAATCATTTCCAAAGCCACAGAATCAGGCAGGGAACTACAAAAATCACCTGGAAATTGTTTGCAGAGGACACAAAAGCCACCAAATCAAGCAGGGAATCACAAGAATCACCTGGAAATCATTTAAAGATGACAAAAAAAAGCCACAGAATCAGGCAGGGAACAACAAAAATCACCTGGAAATCGTTTAAAGATGACAAAAAGCCACCAAATCAGGCAGGAATCACAAGAATCACCTGAAAATCATTTAAAGATGACAAAAAAAGCCACCAAATCAAGCAGGAATCACAAGAATCTCCTGGAATTCCTGAGCCTTCCCAGCACCTGGCACTGCAGGAGAAGCCAGGAAAGGTGCAGGGACAGGATCCACACCAGGGAAATCACCCTGCAAGGAATAATTGCTGCAGGAACTGAGCAAATTCCTGCTCTAAAAAAAAAGGATTTTTTGCAGCCTGACGTGATTTTAGCTGAGTTTAAAGCCCAGAAAAGACACAAAAATATTGTGACACACCTGGGCTGCTTTAACTCATCAAATGCTGATAAAAAAACCTCTTAAAATGATCAAAAGCTGCTTAAAAATCCAACTCCCCAAAGCTGCCAGTGCAGGCTGAGAGCAGCCCAAGGGTTTTCCAGCTCAAGATGTTTAAGCAGGGAGGATTAAAAAGTGATTTAATCCAGGCTGAACTTGAGCCAGGAGGTGACACCAGGGGTTAAAAGGACACTGCAGAGGAAAGAGGGACAGCAAAACAACCAAAATCTGCTTTTAAATGAGTGGAAATTCAGCTATTACAGCTTTTACCCCCATTTTATGGGGAGGAAGAGCAGCAAAAGATCCCCAGGGTGCAGGCAAAGACTGGTTTTAAATGCTTGGAAATGCAGATATTACAGATTTTACCCCCATTTTATGGGGTGCCATAAGAAAACCCCACTGTCACTCACCAGAGCTAGACTATCACATTAAAAATCACACAAATGTATCATACACTGATTAAAAAAATCACACAAATGTATCATACACTGATTAAAAAACCACACAAATATTTTTTTTGTCATGTAAAATACAAAAATAAATACAAAGCCCAGCTCGAGGGGGATGGAAAGAGCAACAAATTTCAATTAAACAGCACAAAAATGAGAGCACTGGGGGGTCACAGGCAGCCAAGAGCTGGTTTGAAGTCAGGAATAGTTTCTGTTCCA
>JANPWX010017480.1:0-14611 GCA_024734555.1 Trochalopteron elliotii
AAAGCAGGAGAGAAGGAAAAAAAATCTGGACCAGCTTGGCTCTCTGTCCCACTGCTCAGAGTGGAAATGTCCTGCTTCTTATGTGTGCAAATGAATGAAGGAATCAATCTCGCAGGTCTTTTAGAAGATACATTCATTATGCACCTTTAAGGGCACACATGTCTCACCAGAAGTGTGTTATGTGGTCTGGAGCACGCACTAAAGTGATTTCCGTGCAATGCCAGAGCCTGGTGCCCACCAAGGATTTGACACACGTTTGAGAAGAAAGGGCATTTCAGCGGAGTCCTCTCTCGGCTTTGGGGCAGCACGGGAAGCAGCGCCGGTGTGCGGAGCAGAGCTGCCCAGCCCTGATCGCACCCTGCTGCCAGATCCCAGCGTGCCTGAGCCAGAGACTGCACTAAAGCTGAGAGAAAGGCAGCTGACACAGGGTGGGGTTTGGGTTTGCCTCTCTGAAATCTCGTGTCTGTATTTACTTGTTCTTTTATAAAGCAAGCAGTAGGTTTAGGCATTACCACAATACAAAACATTTAATTTGGATGTAACAGAAATGGTCTGTGTAATTTTGCAAAAACGAAGAGAATATTTTAAAATGCTTCAATCTGTCCTTCAGCATTTCAACACCTCTTCTATGCAAGCCTACGGGGAAGTTAAAGGCAATAACTCCTCTCAGGAGCTATATCTCCACAAGCTATATCTCCACAGGAATCTATGAGTTTATTCTTAATTCCTTAGGAGTTTTTCAAGGCTGTCAGCTTCAGTTTAGCTACTTCAAGCATTTACTTTCTCCTGCTTCTAAGCCCAGCCAATGTGTTGTTTGAAACACCAGCCTTAACTCCTTCTGTGCCACAGCACCGACCTGCTGGCTTTGTTCCTTTCAGTTTGCTTCTCCCATATTTTCTAGCAACTACTTCCAAACTAAAATGCCACTTTCTGGTCCATTTCCCTCTTTCGTCTTTGAGTCTCTGTGTGCCGCTAGCTCAGGAATGCAGTTTCCAGTGTCTCACCTTTGCTGCGTGACCACTCTGCTTGGACCTCCCCTAGTCCCAAACACAAACTGCGAGCCAGTCCTGCCTTCTCCTCCCCAGTGCTGAGGGAGAGCAGGGAGTGCGAGGGGAGGCACAGTGACTACTTCACTGTCCTCCACTGGCACTGGAGGCAAAAAGGCTCTTCCATCCGGAAAACGAACAATCTCACATAGGAACACTCTCTGGGTGGTACAAGATGGGGATGAGAGTTCCCTCCGTGTCCTTCCCCACAGAAGCCTCTTTGGTCAGCCATCCTGATGACTGAGGAAGTTGAAATTTAGACAATGGACTAATGCACAGGCTTTAAAGGACATTTAAGGATAGGAGGAAAAAAAGAAAAACCAACTTTGCTACTCTGAAGCACAATTATTAACCACAGACAACAAGACAAAATGGGTGATTTTCATTTTGGCAGTGCTAAGTCTAACAAAGGCCAGAGCAAGTGTTCCGTATGATACCATCCTTTTATGCCTTCCCAGTTTCCAAACAAAGCACCACAGATCTTCTTACATTTCAATACCAGTGGGAGTGGTTTTGCATAGGGAAACACTTAAGAAAATAGATCTTATTTCAGAGATTTCCTGTATTTCCCTTTGCTGCTAAAGTTAGAGGAAACTGATACTCCCACCAGGTGGTGAGTCCCTTCTGCAGTGATTGTGATGATGATAGGTACCACACATTGTGCCAATCATTCCATAAGGTATTGAAATTAATTATTTTTAAAACAAGTACATGATAAATTATCATTGTCATGATAAAACTGTCAATGGAAATGAAGAAGTTATCTTCCGAGTAGGTATTTAAGACTTCTCTAGTTAACTCAAAAGTCAAACTAAGGTGTTTGAGTTTATACCTAAAGGGGAATTCTCAGCCTGTGTGTGAATCGACACATACGGGTAACCATGGCAACGACCAAATCACAGCCGAAATGCAGAGTACATTTATTTCATGACCTCACTAACATCGCTGGGTGGCAGACCCACAGGACACAGGCTCTGTCAGGCTCAGCTCATTCTCCGGCAGGGGGAACTGCTGTCTGCCCATGGATTAAATGTATTAAAGGGCTTCACACGTTTTATCACAAGACTATGCTTTGATGATCTCTCTCTCTCCCAGCAGGAGACAAGCATGTTTATGAGAGTGGTATCTCTGCACAGGAATTTCACTTCTCAAAACAGGCAGAGGATGAACAACATTAGGCGAAATAAGTAGAGTTTTCCCACACCACCACTCTTAGTATTCACAGCTGCAACAGCATTTTGAGTGAAATTATTCCCTCCTTGTCAAATCTTCTGTTTTTAACCCTTTCCTCCCAATAGCTTGCTTTCCAATTGTCATTATTTGTCATGAACTGAAGCTTAGAAAAATACAAAGCTTTCCCCCTTAATGACTTTGGTCTTTTCCACTTGGCAAATTTTGATTTTTTCCCTTCTTTTCTACAGTGAAGAAGGCAAATTCATGTTACTCGTAGTAGAGAAATTCAGGCTAGAGGCCAAACCTCCTGATCCCTCTGAAATTATCTACAGTTCCTCAACCATTGAAACAAAACCTTTCCCATGTGAGCAGCTGGTCACTGGGAGACCTCCAACCTTCTGTCTTTTCTGTGGTGGTACCTTCTGCCTCGGGGTATAGACAGTGCACCAGCAGTGGGAACACTGTGGGGGTCTGCTCCTGCTGCAGCCCCCTGGGAGCACTGGCTGCCCAGGCAGGCAGACATCCCTGTGGCACAGGCAGAACACCTTGCCCTCAGGCGTGCGGCTCACAGCACCTCTCACATCCCAGTGCCTGCACCAAGGGTTGCAGGAGGCACCATTGCAGCCCTGAGCGGGACCAGCCCTGCAATTGCTGGCCTGGGCTCTGCCCTGCTCTCTGCCCCCAGGACTCACGGAGGACCCGTGGCTCTCCAGGATCACTGCACCCACACTCCTCTCCCTCAGAACGGGGCTGCAGCAGGTGCCCTTCAGAAATTGCCAATGCTGTAGGTGTCTAGGATACCAACTAGATCCCAGCTCAAGCCTTGGGTCATAAAGACCTTTATCTGCTGCAACTCGTTTTGCTCTTGCTGCTGCAGACATGGGAAAACTCCAAGTCTATCAGAATCTCATCCAGTGCTGGAAAAGGCAGGAACGGTGCTGCAGTAGCTTCTCTGCTTGCTGGGAACACAGAAAAGCAACAGGACTACTGCCCTGAGAAACCACCAAAAACAAGCACACAAATGGAATGCTGAGTGCAGTGTTCTCTCTGCAAAACAGAGCTTTGAGTTCTCTACAGCTATGACATAGAAAACAAGCAACTAGGCAGCAAGGCCTTTGATCTTGCTGCTGCAGACATGGGAAAACTCCAACTGTGGATGAAATTCTATTCACATATGCTCTAGATGCAGGAGGATTTATGAGCCCATGTCCCACAGATATCAGTGGAAGATTACATTGGCCATTTTTTTCTTTTGGTAGCAGACCAGCTTAGTTTGTGTCTTACAATATCCTTCCCCTCTTCGGCTCTAAGAGTTTGTCATGATGTCCTACAAGTGTCACCTCTGCTACCACAATTTTGTTTAAAAAAAAAAAAAAAATTCAAAACATCACCTTCCCTGTTCTTTCCACCCCACGCGTTTTTTCCTGCTAATTACAGTTACTTTCTAAAATCCTGCATCCTCCACAGCCTTCCAGTTTATTTGGAGATTGTAGGGCAGTCATGCTGATGCTTGAATGATATGAAGTAACACCCCAGGCTTACTGAGACCCGGCAGCAATTCAGGGACTGCAGGTTAGAAATCTCTGTAAATCAAATAATACTGCACAGCAAAATCTGTTCCGCTCAACTCCCCAGTTGTAAATGCATGAGTTGAACAAAACATATTTTCTCATTTCCCATAGCTGTGACTGGGGAGTAGAGTGGATATTGTCTATGCTCAAACTGCAGCAGGTAAATGCTTAACATTAATGAAAATGTCATGTGCATAAACCCAGCTTCTATTTCCAATAAAGTATTTTGTTCTCATTTCATAGTGGACACTAGGTTACATTAAAAGATTCTGAAAACTTAACAAAAAATTCAATTGTCTGACTTTTGCTTTAGGGCAAGGAAACCAGATAAAGCAACCTGAAAAACGTACTCATCCGAATGGAAAAGGAGCCTTGGCAGGCAGCTGCAGGGACCTTGGAAAGGGCCAGTGCCTCAGGCCACAGGAGAGAAAAGGGCTCTGAATTGGCTGCCCTGGCACGTAAAAGTCACTCCCAGGCTGCTTCACACTCAGGATTCCTCTGGAGGACTGTGGAAAGCTGAGAGTGAGCTCTGCCTTCTCCATGTTCTGTGCTCTAAAGCTGCCTGGCAGAAGAAATTTAGGCTCAGCTCCTGTGCCACAATCCCTCCTGGCCCCAGGCACAGCGCCAGAAAGGTCTTTGCACACTGAGCTTTTGCTGCAACCAAGGAAAGCTCCTGGCTCAGGGTCAGCTTTCCTGCTCAGCCAGACCCCCTGCATGCCCCAGCAGCAGGAAATTTCCAGATCCAAGTGGTCCTAGTGATGGCAAACTGCTGGATCTGGATTCCTGGCACTGCCAGTGTACCAGATCTGGGTGGGCAGTGGCGGCGGTGGGAAATTGCCAGATTTTGGCTTTTTGTGCCAGCAAATTGCTGGACTTGGGCTGTGCCAGCACCGGGAAATTTCCAGGTCTGGGCTGTGGTGATGCCAGCAAACACCAGATTTCAGGCTACAGGTGCTGGAAAGAGCCTGATCTGGAGCACCTTTTTTCTTTCTTGCTTGCTTGCTTGCTTTCTGTCCTGGAACGAGGTGCCCTTACCCTCCCAAAATCACTGCCACTTCACCTCCACCCTCCACAGCTTGGGACCTTTATGTCAGCCTTCCCAACTTCCCAGAAGACACTTTTAGGCCCCAAAATTGCATAAAAGCACAAGGAGCCTCCCAAAAGTGCCTCTTGCTTTCTCTCCCTCTAGCACCCTAGTTCCCAAACCACCCCACCCCCCCATTCCAATCTCCACCCCTCCCAAACTTCATACCACCCCCACAGTGCAATCCCCACGTTACACTGCTCCACCCCATCCCATCCCACCCCACCCCATCCCATCCTGGGCAGGAAGCCCCATCTAACCATCCCTTGGACGCTTCCAGGGATTCCAGGGCAGCCACAGCTTCTTGGGCCAGCCTGTGCCAGGGCCCGATCGCCCTCCCAGAGAACAATTCCATCCCCACATCCTATCTTACCCTGCCCTAAAGCAGCATGAAGCCACTGCCTGTGTCCTGTTGCTACCAAAATGCCTCTTTTCTCCACTGAAAAGTTTTCTCTCAATGACCATCAATGCATGTTTGTGTTTTAATCATGTAGCCTGATCTACTAAAAATTTTACTTTCCAAACCAACACCTGTAGTAGATTTCTGTTTGGTTTGTGTCTGAGTAGTGGGATTTATGGTGGAGGGGTGCTGTTGGAAAGAAAGGATGGAGTAAATGTGCTCCGGGGGTGTGCAATGAAGGACTAAGTTGCAGGGAAGGGGAATATTTATAAACCGTCTCCATATTTCCCTGTCATTCTGGGTGTTTGGATTTAGCCTGGCCTTGTCAGCTAAGTCATAAACAAGCCAACCCAGCTCCTGAACTCTCAATGAATGTTTGAAACACTTCCACAGAAAGACAAGTTAGTAATGATTCCAAAGGCAAAATTGTAAATGAAAGTTAATGATTGCTGGAGAATTTCCTTAGGAGTTATGAACCTCAGGCATATGGAATTTTGGAGGTGGAATCCCAGTTTCAGCCTCAGGCACCTGCAGGAGAAGAGGGGTCCTTATCCACAGAAAGGGAAGCCTGGTGCCCCAGTGTGTCAGGTGCAGACATTGAGCTGTCCAGGGAATGAGCAGCAAGTCTCCTCTGCCCCTGCCCTCACATCAGAGTGGCAGCAGCTGCAGGTGTGAGCTGTGAGGATGAGGAGGGCTCAGAGCAGCCCCAGGTGAGAGTTGTGAGGAGGATGAAGGCTCAGAGCAGCCCCAGGTGTTTGCTGTGAGGATGATGAGTGGACAGAGCACTCCCAGGTGAGAGCTGTGAGGATGATGAGGGGACAGAGCAGTCCCAGGTGAGAGATGTGAGGATGGTGAGGGGAGAGAGCAGCCCCAGGTGTTAGCAGTGACTATAAGGAGGGGGCGGCTCCTGCTGGGGGCTGCTTTAAGAGGGGTTTCCCTGAGCTCACTTTGGTATGGGGGTGCTGAAGGAGAGGGGCTTATGGTGGGCTCCCGCAATGCCTCATGGAATGGTGGTGGGGTAGACCTGGATCCACTTGGATGTGGAGCATTGCTTGAAAAGGGGGTGCTGAGGGATAAATCTTTATGCCAGGCAGCAGCAGGTGAGCCAGCATGGATTTGTAGGGGGAGCTTTTCTCCTTTCAATTTCATCTTGCCAATCCTTGGTGCCCTCCCCCCCCAAAAAAAAAATGGGGGTTATGAGGAAAAAAAGAATTTAAATTTAGGGAAGGAACTCCTCTTCTGTTATTGTCTGTGTATAAACTGGGGGGAATGCCCCTTCACCTGTGATTTTAAGGATTTTGATTGAGGGAAAACTTGGCATTTTCCAGGGTGTTAAGGGTATCAGTTGACAGGGAATCCCTATGTTCTTATTTAATGGAAGGGAAAAAATATTGTATTATGTGTTTGAGTTGCAGGTAAGATTATGCTAAGATTTAATGTGGGGGAGGGAGCCCTGTTGTTGCTCCTTTAAGACGGTTTGGATAGAGATAAAAACCTCACTTTTCCCATCATTTAAGAGACTTAATTTGATGAGAACCCCTCATTTTCTGTTCTTGTCAGGGATTAAATTGAAGGGGAGAACACATTTATTTGCTGTTCTATTGGTTTAAGGTGAGGTGAACACCTGCTGTTGCCTCAGTTTCAGGGGTTAAACTGAAGGAACCCCCACCTTTCCCAGCATCTCAAGGGTTTAAATTGGGCTGTGTCTTGCTGCATTTGAGGGCTCTTCTGTCCGTGCCCTGGCACCAAATGCGTGGGAGCACTCCTGGCATTCCTTCCCCGGGGAATTGCTGAGGTGGAGCGGGTAAAAAACCCAGCCCCGACCCCGCAGGCTTTTTGTCTGTGGGCTTTGTTGGTATTGCTCTTTGACCGAGCCACAGCTTTAAATAATACCCTGGGTGCCTTCTAGAAACAGTGTCCAAAGCATTTTACACTCTCCCGTGTGATCTCCGGGTCCACTTTCTTCTCACTGCTGTGTCAATACAGCAGCAGGGATGAAGGTGATTGCAGTGGGGCTGTGGCGTGGCTCTTTTTGGGTCGCACTATGACCTTTTTGGTGGTAGTTTGGTTTTTTGCATTGGAGTACAGTTCAGTAGTTTTAGAAGAAGAAGAAACAGTTTTGGCGAAAATTTTTGTTTTGGCTAATAAATGAGAAGTTAGTTAAAAAAAGTTAAAAAGGGGGTTTTTTTGTTTGTTTGTGTTAGATAATATAGTTGAGAGAGATTTTGGGGGAGCATGATAGAGGATATTGTATTATAATATCATTTTAGGACATTTTGTTGCCCGATACCCAGAGTAAAACACAAACCAACAGAGTTGATTTATGCAGTGCTTTATTCGGGCCTGGGGACCCGAGGACTAGCGTCCCAAGTCAGGATCCCAAAGACCCTCATTTTACAATCAGCTTTTATATCCTTTACAACTGATTACTTCATTAGTGTACGTGCAAAACCCCACATCCCAAGTCACAATAGATACATATATCTTTCAAATTACACTCCTTGAAGCCATAAATTTCACATGGTTGTCTGCTCCAAGACTGTGGTTTAGCTTCTGTGGTTAAACTCCCACCACCAGATACCCATTGCTACGTTATTCTTTAACTTAATCTCATGGAAACATCTAACAATTTCTACCTGTTCTGTTCTTAGCTAAGCCTTTTAAGTCTCAGGAACCTCAGTACATTCCCATGGCACATTCCCAGGATTCGGGCCTACTTTTAACAGGGCAATCTTCAAGCGTTAGCATAACTACTACTACTACATTATTTAATTTCTTCCAACTCCCCTTTGGTAACAACTCCCCCCTTTTGAGCATTCTTCAAGGATTCTGCAAGGATGCTCAATCTTCAAGTGATTGTTTCCAGATATGTCGGCGGGGGACTCTCTCTTGGCGAAATCATTTCTTTTCTGGTCAGAGCCTTCATCACCCGACGTGTATGAGTGCCCTCTCTTGCAATTACTCCTAGGAGACACTTATATGCTATGACAATGAGAATCACTATTATTACAATCATTACAATATACTGTATTATAGAGGATAACCAACCTGAGACCTGGATTCCTAATGAGCTAAATAGAGCTCCTACCCAATTATGTTCCACATCCTTTTGAACCTCCTGTACTTGTGATTCAATTTGTTCCAATTGGCTTATATCCTTTTCCACCTCTTGGGTTACGTTTGGGATATGCACACAACCTCTCACCTCTCCCTTGCAGGTATCCACAAACTCCATGTTCCTTTAGCAAAATCATATCCAGGGCCATCCTATTTTGAACTGTCATTCTGGTGGTTGCTTGTAACTGTATATTCAAGTCCTTAAACCCCTTCTTAGTTACTGCTGCCAATCGTTCTGTTTGTCCCAATAACCTGTAAAGCATCTCTCTGTTCCTATAAGTAGCTATCAGAGCAAATAATGACTCAAGTGCCCAACCAAATTTGACTCCCCCTGATGGTTCATGCCATTCATCCTCTGGGTCTACTAATTCATCCACTTCCCTTCTTATTCGCCTCTGGGTCTCCTCCTTAGTAAGTTCGGACTGTTTCCAGAATGGACATAAAGTGGGAATTCCTAATGTAATTTGTGTCACTGAACCATCGATTGGCATATGGGTAGTCCATTGTCCATGTCCCTTAACCCAAACCAAGTTCCCTGGGCTTCTTACCGTAGTTGTTTTGCAATCAACTCCCATTTTATTATCTCTTTTCATGGAATGATTATATCCTCTGCACTCACATCCCAGCTGTAACAGAACTCTCACAGGTATCAAACCGATATGTTCTGGTGGGGTATCACAAGTAAAGATTTTGGTACAGTTCCAATTATCCTTAGCCTCCATTAATTGTCTCCAATGTGCAGGAACATCTTTAGATAATTCATAACTTTGGTTCTTTTCCCCTATCCATTGAATACACCAATTTACTGGGCCTATATAACTGTATGTTTCCAATAAACTTGGTCCCCAAATTGTCTGCCACTCTTCCATAGTGGTGTGGTGAGTAACATTTTGGCATACCTTTTCATTTATCTTTTTCTTTGTTTGTATTTGTACTCTCGAACAGGGGTATGTCCCAGTTTCTGAAACTAAACAATCTCCCCTATCTCGAGGGTCCTCTATCCAACTGAGATAGCCTGGCATCTGTTGACATTGTTGCTTAGTTACCTTCTGCGGGGATCAAACATCCTTCTATCCATCCTGGTACTGTGTGGGATACAAATTTACAATTCCAGGAGACATTACTAAATGCTTTGGGCATTTCTCCAACAGGTATTATTCCCCATGATATTGGGTCACCTGCTGAGTGAGGCATGGGCAGGCAAGCTGTAATGGTTGTGACATTTTGCATTTTCCCAAAATCTCAAATTAGTCCTAGCACCAGATTTTCTTGCTCTGGGGTTTTTATGGGATTCCTGATTTCTGTTACTTGCCTGATGACTCGGGTTTCTCTCATATAGACGTGAGTCATTCCATGTTCCCACCAATCATCCTCCGAGACCCAACACCAATAATTTCCTTCATCATCATCCTTCTTGGCCTGCCTGATTATTAAGACTATCATTCCAATTCTTCTCTCGATCTGATATTTGGGTCCAGATTTCAAATTTCCCTTAAACCACCACCCAAAGTCAGTGAATTTCTTTCCCCCTGTGGTACAGCTTAAGATTAGGTCCCGGCCTTCTGTTGCTAGATATACCCCATGCTGTGGTCTAACGCTCCCATCCAAGTGAGGATTGGCAACTACTTCCCTTAGTCCATAGTTCCCGTCACTTCCACAAGTGACTACACATAGGTATTCTCCTTCAGCCTCCCCAATTTTTGGATCAGTAATGTTGAGCCACCCCTCCCCTCTCAGTCCGACTATCCACCAGCTTATTCCAACGGTTAATCTTTCCCACATCTGGTCCGGGCCCATTTTCCATCATTTGACTTGTACTGTCCATCCACAATAATGGTCTAATTCAAAGGTGCAGTTTATTCTTAATGGGGGTCCATCCCACATGTCAACTTGTGTGTGGACCGGTACCACTGTGACAGGATTTTCCAAATTTTCCTTATTCTTTATCCCTAACACTTTTACCTCAAAATTCCCATAATCAAAGCTATTTCTAATCCAAACAACGCATGTGAATGGGCCTGTATGGTTTCTCCATGTTGTGGGTACCTGCAAGGTCGTGTTCCCTCTTTGTTGTTGCTCGTCCCAGAACAAGGTAACCATTCCCTGATCCGCCACTTCCGGTCCCACTTTCCATCTGACATTTACTTCCTCGAATCCAGCTCTCTGGTTATCTGAAAACAAACAAGTTAGATTCATGCTCGCATTTTCAGGCACTACTACATACGGGTCAACTACAGTAATTATCACAAAAGTATCCACATATAGGATTTGTCCCAGTAGGATGACAATTATTAGGATTTGGCTTTGAACACCATCCGGGTAGCAGATAGGAGTCGAACTTCCCACTGAGACGGGACTTTCTTGACTCTGGTGTAATGGATCCAGTTTCCAATGCCCTCGACCTTTACAGCGGTGAAAGTAGTCATGAGTACTTGGTAAGGACCTTCCCATGTTTCCTTCAGAGGTTCAGTGTTCCAGTTTTTAATATACACTTGGTCTCCTGGTAGGATATCATGAGCTGGATTTTCCAATGGTAACGGCCGATTCCACTGCAGGGCTCCTCTGATAGCTGTGAGGGTCTTATTGAGAGATAGGATATAAGTGAGTAAGATTTGGTCTCCTATCAAATGCAGGTCACCCTGATACACTGTAGCATGATAAGGTTTGCCGTACAGGATTTCATATGGACTTACCCCTACCTTCTCTCTAGGCTTTATCCTAATTCTCAGCAGGGCTAGGGGCAATGCCTGAGGCCACTGGATTTTTGCTTCCTGACAAATCTTCTTAATCTGCCCCTTCAGAGTCTGGTTCATCCTTTCCACTTGTCCACTGGACTGTGGTCTCCAAGGGGTATGAAGATTCCAAGTTATCCCTAACATTCTTGCTACCTCCTGTACAACTCCTGCCACAAAATGGGGTCCCCTGTCTGATGACATTCCTAACGGTACACCAAATCTTGGTATAATCTCCTGTAACAGTGTCTTTACTACCTCTTTTGCCTGATTTGTTCGACAGGGAAAGGCTTCCGGCCACCCAGAAAAGGTACATACATACACCAATATGTACTTATATCCCTGGGCTTTCGGTAATTCTGAAAAATCTATTTGCCAATAATCTCCTGGTTGGGGTCCCACTTGTAATTTTCCCATTTGCACTTGCCTCCTAGTCACAGGGTTATTTTTGATACATACCGGGCAGGTGGCGTTCACTCTCTTAGCCATTGTTAACATCTGATTTGAGATTACCTCTTTCCGCAGGAATTGAATCAGCGTTTCTGCTCCCCAATGGCATTTGTTATGTTCCATTTCCAACACTGCTCTCATAATTCTCACGGGCAAAACTACTTGTCCCGTTGATGTTACATACCATCCTTTGATGTTTTTGTGGGCTTGTACCAACTCGGCTAGTTTTTCATCTTCTGGAGAATAGCTAGGTTTTTGTTCAAGGTATGAAGCGGCCGGGTTAGTCCATACGGGCAACAATGCTAATTGAGTCCATAATTCTCGGGCTACCTGTTTGGCTGCTTTGTCTGCCAGCTGGTTTCCTTGATGTTCCTTTCCCATCCCCCTCTGATGTCTGTTTACATGCATTACTGCCACCTCCCGAGGTTTGTGGACCGCTTCGAGTAGGGCTAGAATTTGCTCGCGGTGTTTGACCTGTGCCCCTTGCGAGTTCAAAAGTCCCCTTTCTTTCCACAGAGCCCCGTGCACGTGGATTACTCCAAAAGTATATTTGGAGTCCGTCCAGATATTTGCTCTTTTTCCTTGACTTAAAACCAAAGCTCTTACCAAAGCCCATATTTCTGCCTTTTGGGCTGATGTTCCTGGGGGCAGAGCCTTAGCCTCTACGATTTGGCTTAGGGTTACCACAGCATACCCAGCATACCGAGTTCCATTTTCAACGAAGCTGGAGCCATCAGTGAACAGTTCCCAGTCGGGGTCCTCCAAAGGCTCATCTCTCAAGTCTTGTCGACTAGCAAATACCTGCTCGATGGTTTCCACACAATCATGTACAAGTTCTCCTTCATCCTGTTGAGCTTGGAGAAATTCTGCTGGATTAAGACAGTTAGTTGTTTTTAATTCGATGTCGTCTTGTTCCCTCAACTGTGCCTGGTACTGTAACATACGGCTAGACAACAACCAATGCCCCCCTTTTTGTTCCAGTACTGCAATTACCATGTGGGGGACATATACTTCAATTTTCTTTCCCAAAGTCAATTTCCTGGCCTCCTGTATCAGAATCACAGTGGCTGCCACAGCTCTTAAGCAGCTAGGCCATCCAGCACTCACGGATCCAACTGCTTTGAGAAGTATCCCACTGGGTGTTTCCACGATCCCAGCTTTTGTGTGAGTACTCCCACTGCCAGTCGCTGCCTTTCATTAACATACAGTTGAAAATCTTTTGTGAGGTCCGGCAAACCTAGGGCAGGTGCTTCCCTCAATGCCTGTTTCAGTGCTTGGAATGCCCTTTCCTGAATTCTTCCCCATTTTAGCTCAGGATCTTTTGCAGCTTCATAGAGGGGTTTGGCTTTTAGGCCAAAGTCTGGAATCCACAGCTGACACCACCCCACTATCCCTAGAAAAGATCTCAGTTCCTGATGATTTCGGGGTGTGGGAATGGCACAGATTGTTTGTATCCGGTTAATACCCAACCTTCGGGTCCCCTGGGAGATTTCGCAACCCAAGTATATGACTTTATCTCTTACCAGTTGGGCTTTCCCTTTAGACACACGATATCCAGCTTGTCCCAGCATATTCAATAGTCCGATGGTTAGGTGCAAGCACACCTCTTGCTCTACAGTGGCCAGGAAAATATCATCAACATATTGCAATAATACATAAGAGAAAGGAGACTCTCGTACCTGGTTGATTTTCCATTCCTCCAATTCCCGAGCTAACTGATTCCCAAATATCGTTGGACTGGTCTTAAAACCTTGCGGAAGACGTCCCCAAGTTAGCTGTTTCTTCCATCCTGTGTCTGGGTCTTCCCACTCAAAGGCAAACAATTTTCTACTTTCAAATGCCAGAGGGATGCAAAAAAACGCGTCCTTTAAATCGATTACAGTGAACCACTGAAATTTTTCAGACACAGATGTTAGCAATGTATAAGGGTTAGCCACCACCGGATGGATATCCTTTGTGATATTATTAATTGCCCTTAAATCTTGAACCAATCTGTACTTTCCATTCGGTTTCCTCACCGGAAAGATTGGGGTATTGTATTCCGATTCACACTCTTGCAAAATTCCTAACGCCAAAAACTGAGTTATCATTGGGGCTACCCCTTTCCTAGCTTCCAGCTTTAATGGGTACTGCTTTAATCTAACTGGACGGGCTCCTTCCTTCAACTCCACCACTACAGGTTGTGCAGCCTTTGACTTACCCGGAACTCCAGACTCCCAGACCCATGGTACTACTGCCTGCTCTATTTCTTCAGGTATACCTGTTGTTTCTACTTCTTTTATCACAAACAACTTGGATAAGTTTTCTTCTGGGATTTCCAATTTAACCCTTCCTTTTTCAAAAATTATTCTCGCATCCACTCTTGACAATAAATCCCTTCCTAACAATGATTCTGGACTATTCGGCATATACAGGAATTGATGGTCAAATTCTTTTCCCCCAAATTTTATATCTAATGGGCATAAAAACGTCCTTTCCTCTATTTGTCCCATAACCCCCACCACCTGGATAGTAGAATTACTTAAGGGTCCCATTAGTGTATTTACAGCAGAATGTGTAGCTCCAGTATCTATCCTAAATTGTCTGGGCTCCCCCTCCACCTCAATTATCACTTTCAGATCCTGATCTAGTCAGCTTTGATTTTGATTGTGGTAACTCCCCATCATAAAGGCTTGTGCGACCTCTTGTGGATTGTTGCAGAAAGGATTTAGTCCCTGTCCCTGCTCATTCCCTCCACCGTGGGAAAGAGGACACTCATTTTTCCAGTGGCCTCTATTTTTGCATATAGCACATTGATTCCATGCCAACCTAGTTGTCCCTTGTCCCATTATACCATTTCCAAACCCTCTCCCCGCAACCAATGCTGGATTTCCTCCCCCTCTTCCCCAGCCCCGACCGTGTCCTCTTCCCCTGGGGTTCCCCCCTCTAGGATTCCCGCTCGTTACCTGTTGTAAAATTGCCAGCATACTTGCTTGCTGCCTTTTCATTGTTTCCTTTTCTCTGTTATTATAAACTTTCCATGCCACCTCCAACAACCT